>JAVCKZ010101244.1:0-24103 GCA_034780755.1 Lepetodrilus elevatus
GCTTAAACGGCAAAATCAAGACTGGCATCCACCCTAGTGGTGTTACCTGAGGTACATTGAACAAGTCTGGCTAGTTAACTTCATTGTAACACAGAGATGCCATACTTTTTAATAATTAGCTATGTTGGCTGGCTGACTAGTATACCATATCATAATATATTGAGGCCTTGCTCGGAGCATTTCCAGCGGCATCCATGTCATGATAAATGACAATTGCCTTTCGTAATTTATTTTGTGTTTTAGCTGTCAATGAACTCTTGTGAATTATTTGAGCTATAAATCGACCTATAACACTGTAGAATACAAATCGAGACATATTACTGATTATTTATTCACAATGTGTACATAGTTGGTCGGTTTAGACAGTCAATAGAAAACTGGTAGACTACGCTACAATCCAGTGAACTTTCATGGAATACTAATTCACGAACTTGGAAGTAAAATAAAGCATACTCTTATGAATCTTATAAGATAATAACTATGATACAGTATGTGAATGTAGGCTACACGCATTCATTGGTGGCGCAACTAATCACACCAAAAACTGCCGCCGCCAATGTATACTAGTAGTCTACGCCGACCGCCATTGTTTCACCAAAAAAATGCCGAATACGGGTAGGGAAAAGCATCACATGCAACATATTTAATGTAACTTAAATGACATCGCAAAAATGTATGTTATATGCGTGTTATGGATTAAAACACTGGATAAATAATACAGTTCATATCATATCGACGTCAAAACTGTTAAAGATCGCGCGCGCGCGTGTGTGTGTGTGTGTGTGTGTGTGTGTATGTGTGCGTGCGTGTGTGTGCGTGTGCGTGCGTGTGTGTGCGTGTGTGTGTGCACCCTACTCCTGCAAGGATTAACTGGTTAGACTAATCAATTGCAATTGAACTGAAATTTGATCGCGGTGTGTTATTCAGTAGAAGAGATGACTGTCATGTTATCTTCTCCAATATCTGATCTTGATCACCTTAGCCAGCAGGTCACACTCATATATCATGTACATTACGGCTAATTTGCGGACTACACACACTGGCATAGTTTACATACGTGTGTGATCGTCTATAAAGTCTTCAATGTGCGATCAACCATGTTATAACCTTTTGTTATGTATTAGTAATATATACCATTATAATTTATAATACTTCGCAATGGAATATTCCAGTATGATTATTGCATATCGGAATTATGACAAGCAATGCATTAATCTGAAACCAGCACGCGTGGGGAAGAGTACTATAGTGTTCCTTGTTAATAAAACGGTAATTAATTGAAACTAATTAGCTACACATAGTATATCATTTAAACTAAACACACATGACTATTGCTAATATTAGTTAAGACGTAGAATTATAAATGATGTAATGTGTCTGTGTTAACGCTATTTTTCACAGAATGTTGGTGAATTTCAGCATGTCTTTGAGGGGAGATTTGACCTATTGTTATAAATCGGCATATATCTGCTATACGTGTGACGACAACACAAATATATAATAGGTCATTGATATAGCATTGTGTTAACCTAGTCAGCATTACATAGCGAGGTGTAATACTTTATTCCACGTTACTCCACAATGGATGCTATAGTGGAATTCGATCTTGATGCGTTCTACCTACTCCTGCTACAAATTGAATCAAATTGTTCAAAGTGGATTAATCAATAGAAAAAGTAATGCAATTAGTGTAGACAAGGGATTAAGCCGTCACATTAAGATTGAGCACATTAACTAAGACAGTCTTCTAATTCCATAACGTCTTTATAAATACTCCTGCGCCATGCATAGACATAGATGAGATACTGGTAGCAGTATCACCTTTTATTTTTATATTTTTTTTTAAATTGTCCTTTATTTTCCATTTTGTCAGGCATGTTACATATACTATAACACCGCCATGTATGTTTGTTCTCATTATAATCCAGCACACGCCACCAATATTAATCAGGACACACCAACTGAAGCGTGGCAGCACAGGTCACATTCACGTAGGTAGGAGATCACATGCAGTAACGGTATACTCAATAGGAGATAAGATCAATGACGTGTAGATATACCTCAGAACACTGCAGACCTATGCCTGGGGCTGAGCACCACGTTCCTTATGGTAAATACACTGGCAATTACAGTTTTGTAATTAATAGAACAAGATCTAGACCGAAGACGATATTTGGAACACACTGGTACCCTATTGATTAATGATCCTATGGTATTCTTACCCAGCTTACGACCTAATACATGAGTTCTGAATAAACGTGTTTAATGAAGTTGCCATCATGGAAACAACCTATGAGATATCCGACGAAGGGAGGCTTCCTAGGAATGTGTTTAAAGTGAGGATGAGATCGGGAGGTCCTTCAAGAAGACTTTCTGTTTCTGACATCGCAAAGGTTGTGCCAGCATATTTGAGGCCATACAGTGGTCAGACGTTCCGACTCCATGGCCTTGTTGGAACAAGGACTTGTCTTTCCGCCAAGACATCGACACCAATACCGACATCTTCCACGTTCACTGAAGGTATGGTGACGAGTATTAGCCCCAGGACGAGTAAAGAGTGTTCAGATTCACAGCAGAAACTCCAGGAAAACGAATCAGATGAGCAGATTGACGTGCATACAAGTGTTCGTCCAGAGAATGACCCCGGAAATGTAAACAACAAGGCCGTGTATAGATCGCGAACATTCACGAACACAGTCGTCGGCCATAAGGTCAGGACTGTGTGCAGACACCAGCAGACTAAGTACGGTCCTGTCACTGTGCTAGAACAATGTCCAGATTCCAGTAAGTCGTCTGACGATTACTATCTGGACGATGCTGGTCCGCTGTTCAACTGGCATAAGAGCTACGTGACAAAGGAAGCACCCGTGACTCCGCATGTTTCACCGTCTCCAGACAGACCAGAGAGACCAGACCGACCAGTAGACAGGCCACCAGACAGATCAGCAGATAGACGACCAGATAGTCCATCATACAGACCATCATACAGACCAGTAGACAGACCAGCAGGCAGAGCTGCTGCTAATGTTGGTACGTATTCCTTTGTTGATGTGTCCGAGTAGTAGGTATATTTGGATGACTACCTTACAGTAACCCAGAATAAAACAAAGTTCGTTTTGAATTTCGAGAGAGGTGCACAGCTATGATATGTGAATACATTGCCTACTATAATAGTCCATAATCTATTTTAGCATTTGCAGCTGTATCCATGAATATGAATGAAAGAGAGGATCATTCGGATCACCCTGGGATTCGAACCCGAGTTGCTGGATTGTGATTCCAACGCTCTACCGACTGAGCCAAAGGGGTAACCCCGCTGGCCAAGACCAGTAGGAGCATCTTATATCACACCCGGCTACATGAACGTAGCTCTAAATTGGTTGTAGTATAGAGTCAATTTTGCTGTGTGTATTTGTGTTGTTTTTATTTGTTGATTTAATTCGTTGGCGTGTGTGTGTATGTGTGTGTGTGTGTGTGCGTATGCGTGTATGTCACTGTGTGTTTATGCGCGATAGTGTGTGTGTGTGTGTGTGTGTGTGTGTGTGTGTGTGTGTGTGTGTGTATGTGTGTGTGTGTGTGTGTGTCGAGGGTGGGGTGGGGTGTAATCGACCCTAGCAATTGAGCTTCTATCACGTGTATGACTTGATGTCGGATCTGCCTAACCTATATCGATGATGTGGCATCTTAGACATCCGACAATGCGAGTATGTCCGATCAATTAGCAAACACAATAATTATCTTCTGTTCCAGACTCAGATTCCAGGCGGGTTGTGGACATCATACAGAGGAGAACGGTTGCCTCGCCGTATCACAAAGACAGACGCCCGAATGTTAACGTGCTTGTTGATGAAGATAAAACCAAAGACGTCCACGATGCTCGTTCTACGCTGACGTGTACGTTCCCGACTTTAACGAAGGACACGCTTTCTTCATTTAGCGGTCCCTTGCGTGGACAAGACAGGGTACACGATTGGCTGGCTCAGTGTGAGGACAGCAGTAAACCTGCGTCACTTCCGCCTTACCTCCCCGCTATCAAGGGTCGGAGAAGACATAGTTACGCTCTGGTTTGATGAAAGGGAGATCAGTGTGGATACTGTTGCAGTTGTGTTATGCATTACATACGACGATGCTGGATGTTATTTATTTATTTATGTATTGTATTGTATTTGTTTAAAAGACCACGAGACGATTAACGTGTTGTTTTCTGTATTCTAGGAGCGACGTCCAAGTGAGTTAATTAGTAGACTTGAAGAGGGTTAATTGGCATTGGTGAAAGGATACTCCTACAATGAGAGCATTGCCTTAGATAGCATGCATGCTAATGAACGGAGGTTTTTTAAATCTGTACAGTGCGTTAATGCCGTAAACTTTTGGATGTGCTACTTATATTAACACACGGTATACGTGTTTCACATAATTTCAAACGTCCAACCAAGTGACAACGAACGGGTATCATAGTAAAGTCCAACGTTAGCAGTTTTATGTTTATTCATCAACTACCTTCAATTGTATATGATGGTGTTGAATTAGATGGGTTGTAGCTTTTTGTTATTAAAACGCAGAATTGCTGCACGATCCTCTTGTAATATAGCTGTTTAGAAATAAATTATCTCAAGTAAATTAGGATAACATTTCTGACTTAGTTTTCAATCAATCAATCAAAATATACATTTATATAGCGCGGGTATCCAGCTATGGGCTAGCTAAAGGCGCTTGGAGAATTATTTTAGTTTTACTAGTTTTATTATATACGTTACTCCCCATGTCTATACCAACTTGTGCACGTGACAAAACAATATGTTTGTTTTAATAATATTTGAACACAGGTAAAACTGTTTATGCAAAATACAACCAGAGGAATAGAGATACGATCGAAATAAATGCTATTTACGTCAATAAACTAGTGTTGATCATTGATAGATATAATATGCTGGCATTTTCTGACCGCTTTACACATTTAATATCAAATTTCATATATTTATTCATATGGGATTCTCAATTCAGTTCAATGCAAATAGTTTTATATTCAATTTATTTATCCATTATTTTCTGAAAAACTAACTTCACAAAATCAAGCAGAAACCATGTTCTATGGCGTCACTAAACACCAACAATCGGAACATCCTCGAGTTATCTCCCCTGACAGTCCAGGACTGTAGGCAGTTCTGAGGTGGGCCGAGTGTAAACACCAACAGATTTCTTAAAATATGTAGGCCTATTTCATAGAACGTCTTTTAGCTAATCTACTAATCTACTAATCTAAATGTGATATGTGCAAAACTATATTGGATATGAATGATGCATTATTTAACAGTCATGTATTATTAATATATTCCAAGAGTTCCTTCCCTTCATTTGGAATCACAGAAAATAAAATAAATCCCTATCAATCATGATGTAGTGATACATTTCGCTTGTCCAGCTTATTGATGAAACTATTCACAACCACTAAAGCAAATGTGTATGCACACATAATACAGCCTACATAAATGTTGATTGGGCAAAACGTAGATCCTGTGAACAAGAGTCTAAGAAGTGATGCACTCGTAAAATATACGAAGACCCAATCTCATTAATATCAGATCTCAGCACGGAGCGAGTATCACATTATCTGTTTGAGCGTTAGTTTCGGATCTTATTTTAATGAGACTGTACGAAGACCATGCTATCGGAGGTCGTTGTTTTTGTGCGAATATTCATTGTTTGTATACTATGCGTGTTTAGAAGTTTACCTATGTATCACCTACCAGTGCAAGCTTACCTCTCGTGTTCAATCTGTTTATAATAGAGTACTTACCATGAATCATGCTAATTAGAAATATGTTACCATTGACCTCCGTTTCAGTATAATACTTTCAATATGTATTTCTATGATACTATATCTTCTGCAAACTAATCGTCTCAGACTGTCGCATGTCTTAAAGTAATTAATCCAGGCTGGTCCAGTAATCTAGACGATTATTTCTAACTGTTTTGTCTGTACTTTCACTGTGCGGTGTTGATCCTTGGTAACTGCGCATGCGTCGGACAGAAAGTACAGACAGAACAACTAGAAAGGAGCAGCCCCCTATCCAGAATGTGCGTCCAACACTGTCAATGGAACACCACCTAACACTACACCGACGTAATACTCCGTATTATAGAATTATATATGCCATGTTTGGTGCACAGGATGTTTATTCGTTGGTAAGCCTTCAATGAACACAACTATTACAAATCCAAGACCAATAATGTTCAATGACGACAAATCTACACTTTCGCCTTAATTCTGTCTAACATAACAATCTATGGTGCACTGCTAGATCATCTACGCGGTGTCAGCTATATTACCTCGTGTTCTACACTTGAAGTCAGGTGGAGAGAATGGTGTGCAGCACTGCGTTCAGCCAATCCAACCTGTGACTTGAGCAGGTAACGTAGAAGACAGCTGTTATGTTATATAGATACATCACCTATAGGCTATAATTATACTGCACGGTACTGGGTGCAGCCAGGTCGGAAGACAGTGTATCTATAGGCGAAGTATGATGGTACTTACCAGCAGAATTTCAGAACTGTCAGCAATTTAACTCGTAATAATATGAGGATTTTCTGTTGTTTTTAGTGTTAAGTGCAAAGACCATGCATGCAGTTTATTGGGTATGCCGCCATGTCTCTTATACATGTTATAGTCATAATTGTGAAAGGACTAGATTTATCCGTTATCTTGTTAAACATGTATAATAGGATTGTTTTCTGTGTGTGTTTTTTAAAAATCATTTCTCACAAACCTTTAGATGTTTTGATATATATATATATATCTAGTTCACAATTTTTTTAGCCGAAACTAAAAGTTTCACGCCTCCATGGCGATCAACTTTTGTATGAACCGCTTCGCGGATTCATACAGTTTACACATCGGTTTTTACGTTCATACCTCGATGAACGCAAAAAATATTCCTTTCAATCCTTAAATGACTGGTGATACATATGATATCAAACGCTGGTGATAAATACAATCTCAGCTGGTGATAAATACAATATCAGCCAGACACTGGTGATACATATTATATCAGCCAGACACTGGTGATAAATACGATATCGATCTTTACCATAATTAGACACTGGTGTTATCAGCCAACCACTGGTGATAAATATTATATCAGTCAGAGACTGGTGATATGATATCAGCTGGTGATAAATATGATATCGGCCAACCACTGGTGATAAATACGCTATCAGCCAGACACTGGTGATAAATACATTATCACCTAGACACTGGTGATAAATATGATATCACCCAGACACTGTACTGGTGATAATACAATATCAGCCAGACACTGGTGATAAATACCATATCGATCTTTACCACGATTTTATTCAATTGTTCTAGCTGCAAAGTTCTTGGTCCCATAGCTTAAAATGATCGTAGTGCATGGTGTGTTTCAATCAGTGGAACGGAAATATATATCTATATATTTTTAAATTAATTTGTGCTGAGCAATTTAATGTTTCCAGATAATACCTCATAATATTCTCTGTAATTTGTCCATTTATTCAGTATTTGGGTTCCACCCTCGTGAAGGAGCTGAATGGACCAGAATCAACACAAGAGGGAATCTCAAAGCTCAAGGTAAACATTTAATAATATAATATATGTATAACAAAATACAGATGTCATGACAACCAGAAGATGCTACTAGTCTAACAACTTATGAAAGATTACTTCGAAATGTTGCATTTCACATTTCAATTTATTCTTTAAATTCTTTTTTTTTAACTGAAATGGTACATGATGCCATATATCTTCTCAAAATAAAATTATTATCAAGACAGTTTATTCTTCATATTCTTCGGCAGTTATTGTCACTCTGAGATCTCATACGTTTTATGATATTTGCATGAGTATTGTTGATCAAGGGGTAGCATAACTACAGTGGCCATCTCACATTTTCTTAGCGTCAAGAATAAGAAGAATTATCTCCCTTTGATTGTCAAACAAGACGTATTCCACTTGCGTTAGGCTAATATAGACCATCAATAGCATGAAACAGTTAAATAATTGGTTGGTGAATCAAATTTTAAGAGTAATATTCACGTGAGCAAATCCTATTTCTCTTATCAGCATAGACTCCGAAGAAAACTTCAGGTTTGTCCAAATTGTGATCAGGGTATCGTTTCTGGAAGCTCTCATATCTACTACGAGACCATGACTCTCGTAGCCATCTCTAATACATGGAGATCGTGCACTTAGAGAGCGCTATGGTCTCGTAGCAGATATGAGAGCTTTGTGAAAGTATACCCAGATGTTTTTCGCTTTCCGTGTTTTGGGTTCACAAGATTGTTTTTAGACTTGTTTTTTGTTTCCTTTTAGGAATTTTTCAATTAGTTCCAGTTTGAAATTATTTTTGTTTTATTGCACTGTTTATTTTAGTTTTTTTTGTGAAGCATGTGTATTATGATTTGTTGTTGTGTTGTTCGTCATCGTTCAATGTTATTACACAATGCTACTAGCATGATTGTTGTATCTGTGAACAACCAAATATCTCAAATGGCAGAGCAATTTAGTTTTCAATTCTATCCCCAGCATTAGACTGAAAGTATCAGTCACTTCAATCTTGAAAGGCTTCGTCCTGATTTCTCAAAACTAACTTGAATTTGAGATTTTGTTCAGCTGAGATTTCTCCCATTGACTCTGTGCTGCGGCCTGAGTAAAAACTAAATTCCAGCTGAGATTTTACTGAAGTTCTAGCACTGAGTCAATGAGATAAATTGCAATGTTGTCCATTTTCGTGGAAGTAAAATTTTGAAACCATCAAATGGATGAGTCAAGCGTGCTACGAAGCATTTGGGTGATTTTAATTTAATTTTAATTATCAAAGCTGTGGTACTTTTATTTTTATACCCCAGCACTGCAATTTGTTACTTGATGTTGCATATATTTTTGTGTGGAATTTTGCATATTATGTTTTCTGGCACATTCTAACCCCTGAACTTTGAACCCACCTACAGGTCATGGCAAGATACTGCAAAAAATTTGTAGATGCATATTTGGAGGTAAAACTGGAAAACGAGTTTGGATATTGTTTTATTTTTTAAAAACAAAAATTCTTTCAGAACTCACAATGATGTTTATACTAACACTGGAGGAAGATTTATTTTTATTTTTTGTAAATATTTCTTTTAGGGGTGGGGTGGGGGTAAGGGGGGTGGATTCTATTTAAAAAAATATTAATCAGTGCATGCTTAATAACTTTTGTTACATTTCACAGAATATCGTGATTTACATTTTTTTAATTTGATGGACATTATTGGTGTTATTGAATGTACGTTTGTTATTTTGTTATTCAATGGTGGATGTTCTCTATGATTTGTTATAAACAAATAACCAGGTGCAATGGTGAAATGGTTATGGCAATGATTGTGTGTTTCAAAGTAATAGTCCAGTCTTGACTATAGTATTAGTAGACTTTATGCATGCTATTTCTTTTATTATTGGATATGTTCGAGAAATGATCTTTCATCAAGCAATGTTTCATATGATGATTGCATGTGTACGGTATTACTAATTTTGAAAATGTAAATTATTTTTCAAAACATACATTAACAGTAACTTGGATTGTATTAGTTTTGCATTATGAATTATGTTAGAAACTTATCTCTTGAAGAAATCAAATGCATGAATTCATTTGACAAGGATGTTAAAATCTAAATTGTGAGCAAATATACCAATCCTAAGTTAAGTTCATAACCAACATGAAATATTTAAGGGATAAGACAATTTATGAGATGATAGCTTGATGCCTAAATACTGTATTAATGTGATAATTTAGATAGAGAAAATTATCTGTTCCTCTTAAAAGTTGATTAAAATGATAGAGATTTGCGATGTCTTTAGACGCTGTGGTAATAGATTGCCTCCATCCAGATAATCTCGCAATACCCTCAGGGATCGATAATATTGCATTTCGAGTATTTTGAGATTTTAGAGACACCATTCATGTCATTAAGAACATAAATGTCATTTTAAATTTCAAAAAAGTTAACTCATCCTGAAATATATTAATTTTTCTGTATATTTCTTCAACCAGAAATGAAAAATCAAGTTTATTTTTAGGTCAGAACTTTACCCCAACATGAAAAGAATTTGATCCAAATGCTTGAGAAATACTCTCTATGTAATATAATCTTCATAACAGCTAATAAAAGTGCCAGATTTAATATTGCGTTTTATGAATTTTATTATCATCGTAGATATTGGTAATTGGAATTTCTGATTAAATTCCGCTAGAATCTACAACCTTGATGACTGTACCTCACTTTCTGAGCGTGATGACGGTCACGGCGTTATATGGAATGTTGACAGATTTACGACCTCCTAACTAGATGACCTATTGTTCATCCAACAGTGTTCCTGCTCATATTTTCCAGACAACTACTAATCCATGAAGCAAAGCGCTCCAATATGATAGTATAAGCCCATGCTAAGCTCCACGATTAATGAGACATGAAAGCCCTTGGAGACAATTAATATCAAAATATTGTTGCCTAATTCTAAATGGGTTTTCTTTTTACAGCTTTTATTTACGATCTCATCACTCTGCTCTAAGGCTCTGCAACCAAATTTAGAGCAAAATTAGTCTCGTACAATGGTGCTAGCAAATAATTTCCTTCGTTCGGACCATTTCTTATTTTGCCCCGGAAGGACCTGAACTGTTAGCGCACTATTTTATGAGCTGCGTAATATAAACAGTAAAACACTCGTGTATTAATATCAAAGTGTGAGTAAGTGAAGCGTGCGACTTCGTGTTATTGCAGTTTGAAGAATGTGTTAGGATAACGACGTCTTGCCTGCTATAAAATGTCCTTCGCTTTTTCAACTGCGGACACCTATGCCTCACTTGTTGAATTCAATGTTTTTTATGTGGGACTTTATTGAAATTATATAGGTTTGGTTTTAAAGAAGCATTCTCGGTTTATTATTCGATCTTTTTATACATATAAAAAATTGCAAATATTGCATTCCTGTCAATGTGATTTTGATGGGAAATTCAAATAAAATCTTAAAGTTGTAAGAAAAGTTTATGAAAAAGTCTGATTATTGAAATTTCCCACCTTAAAACCATTAATATCATATATTCCTATAAATATGATTTTGATAAAAAAAAATCTTTTTACAAGATAACTTATGGCGGTATTACCTACCGTATTAACATGTGAATGGGCAGTATTCCTATTGAGAGCAATTATAATAACATATTTTATTGCAAGAAATGTAATCATTAAATTAAATTAAAGTTACCCGTACTAATATTGTTTTTTAATGTATGGGTGATAACATCCATTGTGTCCGATCAAATTGAATGACATATCCATATTTTTGTTAACCAAAGCAGTGATACAAATAACAAATGTTATGCATTTCTACTAGTCCTTAGGATACCTTTAGCCTTGCGAGAAATGGCCTTGTTAATTTCGATCCCTGCCAAAGCAAAGCATTTAACATTTAGGGGTGTGCCTTCAAATCTTCCTTGGAGAATTCTAAATATTATCAGATTTCAGAAATGTTTAATTGAAATTTCATCTATTACCTCCCCATTAAATTGTATTCATTTCAATATGAAATAAGTCATGAATATCATTTCAGTTGTTTTCTTAAATGTTGTGGAAGTCGATTTCTTGCAGTCTCGCAATCAACTGTTACCGGTGTTAAAGTCCATCGGTGAGATCTTCGTGTCGTGAAAATCCGTGACGTGACATCTTGCCGCTGGTATCGCGGTGCATGTACGAGACCCCGATATTGTTATGAGCAGGGTCAGATGTCAAGTCTGTAATTATACGAGCGCACCTAGACATGTGCATCGATGCACATGCACCATTGTTGCTGGGTAGGGCACCTCATGCGCACTCCTGACCTCCTGTGACCTCTCTGGAAAGTTATTACATTGCAGTTATCGAAGCTTTCCTACAAACAAAAGTCCAAATCAGTTCGGTGAATTGCAATAGCTGATGCATAAATGATTAGATTTCCTCCCGTTTTCAGATTTGCACAAACTTTTCAAAAGAGCGGGGCCCCATTTGATAATGACGAAATAATGCCCAAACGATTCGATATCCCATGATTCTGCAGTTTCGTATTTCTAAGTAAGACCTGCGGCGAATAACGTTTAGGGCCGCAGCAAATAATGTTAAGCGGCTGCGACCGAGTCGAACCATTTTGGAAAACACGGAATCTGTCGTAAATCTAGGTGGCTGGTGTCAGAAGTCCGCCAAATCGAACGCACTTGTCACACGTTCGTCACGCTTCATTTACCGACGGCAGCATTTTTCACTGCGATAACCAAATCGTCCAATTCTTTTCGCAGATGATGCAATTTCTAGTTTGGCGTGGAGGGTAGTTTATAACCTTCTTTTGATCGATTAAACAATTTCCAATGTCCGCACGTTGATTAACTCCCTTTACCGTGTACGTTGCCGCTCTCACGTTTGATGGACGAAAAAGGAAATGAGACAGAGACGAGGTGGGAGATAATCCCGCATATATTCAGTGCTCGCTCGTGCGGACACATTTCTGACGGGCAGACGACGCCACGCAGATACAGACCCCGCGTCTAGCTCGTTCCGAAAAATTTGGAAGAATTTTTGCCTCGTCCTTCTTATCGGGACACGAGGAAATGGATGGCTTTTGCTCTGCGTTGTTTAGCTCCGGCCAAATCGTCCTGCGTATTATGCCAGACACATTGGACGTGTGCAGTCAATCGGAAAAAAGAATAGCTGCAATATCGCTAAGGACCGGGGAGAGAAGAGAGAGGAGAGGTGCCGGTAGAACCCGGTTACACCGTGCCGCTAATTGTTTTCACTTCGTTAGGTTTCACTTAAAACACAGGACTTTGATGACACCAGGCTCTCGCTGTATCTGCGCCTTGCGCGGCATTCACCACTAGGAACGATCTGCGCCCCATCTTAATTCGTCTCTCTTGCACCCATTACGTTCCACGAGATACCCTGAGCATCTGCTTGCATGATAAATTTTTAAAAACTTAAAATTGCTATTCCGTAAATTTGCGATTTCAGATTCACTCCCTTTGTGTGAAGTCTGTTCGTTGACAAAGGAGTTATGATGCTATATTGGCTTTTGTGGACATGGTGATTTATTGTAATATTCTCAAAAATGGAAAGAAATGTTCTCAATCAAATAAATAAAAGCAATTATTATTCTTTTTTTTCTTCAATAAAATTGAGAATGAATTAGAAGGCAAAATTCAATATTATGTTCAATTTTTGTCCCTTAAATATTATTAGAACGATTTCTTCCTTGAAAATTAATACTTGTAAAATATTTCTGCTATTAATTTAATACAACAGATGCAGTGTGCAAAGAATATTCATACAGTGATGACTTTGAAAACATTGTTTTCAGTTATTTTACCATTATGGAGATAGGTGTCAGAAAAGGTGCATTTTTTAGCCCTTTGTTTTTCCATATGTTTACAGAAATCCAGTGAGTTGATTGCCAAGATTCCTGTGATCATGCTTTCCATATCCTACAGAGGCGTCAAGTTTATTGATGCCAAATCAAAGGTTTGTGTTCACTACATTTTTTAGTTATTTTATCGTCGCAAATGGGTGAAAGATTCCCGCAGCGACGTTAAACTCCATATTCACTCACTCACTAGTTATTTTATTTTATGAAAAATATACGATTTTTTAAAATTCTGTTAGCCATCATCCTCACAAAGGCAACCGCAGATGTGAATTAATTAGAAGGTTAAAATTGAAACCATGTTTGGACAACAGTAAGACCAGAATATTATTTTCATCATTTCATGCATTTTATCATCACTTACAATTGTTCATCATTTCAAACACTAAAATAAACAGTAAATTGCAAAAATAAAATCTGTTAAAAATCTGATATTAACCTTTTCATGAATGTAAATAACCTTTTCTATATCCAACATAATTGCCGGTAACCCTCTCCTTGCTGGATTAGGCACAGGCACTGCTCTTAGAGGCACATCTGGTTGCCTTCAGCATGGAGAGGGTTAAGAAAGTTAACGTGTCATTACTATATCGTTGGTGTATGAAAAATCTCCGCTGCAACATAAAACAATAAGTCACTGACATCTTATTTAGACGAGAAATAATTTGTAATTTTTACAATGCATTTTATTTTTCAAACTTTTGTTTTATTTTGCAGAAAGTTATCTGTGATCATGAAATAGCCAACATATTCTGTGCATGCCAGGACTCGGAGCATCTCAACTTCTTTGCGTACATCACGAAGGACAGAGAGACGCAGAAACACTACTGCCACGTGTTTAGTGTTCGTAGCAGGGTGAGTGTCTACATACAGATGTTACAATCATTAGTGTCCATTGGAATGTTTAGTGTCCACTGTCACGTGTTTAGTATTCACAGCAGAGTGAGTGTCTATAGATGTGACAGTCATGTGTGGTGTCTGTTATCATGTGTGGTGTCTGTTATCATGTGTAGTGTCCATTGCAGGGTGAGTGTCTATAGATGTGACAGTCATGTGTGGTGTCTGTTATCATGTGTGGTGTCTGTTATCATGTGTAGTGTCTGTTATCATGTGTGGTGTCTGTTATCATGTGTAGTGTCCATTGCAGGGTTAGTGTCTATAGATGTGACAGTCATGTGTAGTGTCCATTGGCATTGCAGGGCGAGTGTTTATTGAGGCTACAATTGTGTGTTTAGTGTCTGTTGATATACTATTTTCTGTTTGTAAACATTTGAGAGACTACCAATACACATAATACAAATATTAGTAACGCATCATATACTGTGTATATAAATCAAGAACACTACAAGTAAAAGGGTTAATAACACATGTAATGTGTATATAAATCAAGAAATAATGTAAAAACAAGTAAAAGGGTTAATAACACATCATGCAATGTGCATATAAATCAAGAACACTATTTTATTCGTTGTATAATGTTTCAAAGCTCCGAGTACGTTCATTCCCTCTGAAGAAAACCGTCCCCAGCAAGACGGCCGTATATTATCTCACAAGAGAGACAAACTGGCTGCCGGGAAAACCAACGCGAACATCAGTCATCACGCGCTATCATCACAGAAAATTGTTTGCGGTGATGAAAAAGGGCGACACAGTTGTGCCACTAATGCATGGCGTTTGTCTCGGCCATAAGCCGAGCGTATACGTTTGCCAGTGCAATGCCGTGAAATCCTTCATGCATTCACGCCTAATGTAGGCCAGTTGCGAAATTTATTTATTTTGTCATCTCGTTTTGCACTTGCCGCTACGAGTGATGTATATACGTTGCCATGGTAATGTCGTTGTCTGTCATGTTATGAGGTCATGTGAATGTATGTCATGGTGAGGGAGGTGACAATTTATGTCTAAAATGTGGAATACATTAGATGTTATTTCAATATTTCAATATTTATTGAAATTAACATATT
Organism: Lepetodrilus elevatus; assembly: GCA_034780755.1. Lineage (NCBI taxonomy): Eukaryota > Metazoa > Mollusca > Gastropoda > Lepetellida > Lepetodrilidae > Lepetodrilus > Lepetodrilus elevatus. The sequence continues at coordinate 15,427 of JAVCKZ010101244.1, forward strand.
ACAGTGATGGAATTCCAACCAGAATTAAAACAGCTGAATTGAAAATGAAGAGTTCTGTCCCTTTGACTGTAAAGGTCACATCGAAATCCATTGGATTTGATAGTTCATTTGTTCTTTATGTCAAGTTTTACTCATGCTTTAAAATATTGGATTTATGTTAACCGATATGTTATGTTTTAAAATATATTTGTCATAAATATTTAAAATTTAAAATTATTCATCCGATATTTGAACAACTAGAAATATTCCAATAATAATCTAGTTCTGTATGAAGATTTGATCCACTTTTTAGCTATTTGAACAAATTGTACCGTTCAGAAAAATAGATTTAACTTTTTTATTATTTTGTTATTTATTATAGAGCGTGGTCATTGAGAGGCATTTATTTCCTTATGATTATAAAACTGTCATTCATGTTAAAAGACATACACATATATATATACAATTTTTAATGATCAGAACATAATTTGGAAATTCAAAATTTAAAAACATTTTTCAAATTAATTAAATTGAAATATTTTCACATATTCTTAGAGATGGTAACACGTGAACTAAATAATATTTTCCATAAATATTGCCCCAAATTTCCATTGCCTTTATATGATATAAAGTTACATAAGTTATCATAGAGCTTAGCCTATCCTTGCCTTATCACAACTCATCCTGAGTTTCCTCCGATGGTTAAAGGAATCTATACTACTCGTAGAAGTAAGATTCTTTTGTTTACTGGAGAACCCCCTACTACCAAATCCAGTCACCACTGCCCCAGATGACCAGTGGCGTTGAAATCGTACAATGGACGTTTCGGACGTTCCTCTCTTTTGATCGCACGCTTAGCGTCTCGGGGAACCCGGGTTCATAAGAAGACGAGACAACGATGACATGGCGACAATACACGGCGACCAAAGCGACAATGGACTGAAGCGGACAGAAACTTACGAGGACAGATGGCTCTGTCCCGCCCTCTTTTGTGCGTCCCGGCTTGGTCCAGCCCCAATTAGAACGGTGGGCATCATTTGGCTGCTAATAGTCGTTCATTAGAGCACCGATAGCCGGGCTGTGCCGTATCCAACCAGCGGTTTCCTGTCACAACCTGGCCAAGATGGATCGGGCTTTGTCGGCGTCGTCACAAACTGGGAATTGTTATAGATATTATGGACAACATTTTTAAAAGACCCACATTTGGAGGTATAAAAATATCGGATCAATATTTCAAGAGGATAATTAGCTTAGTTATTTTGAATATTGATAGAAATCTGGTTTCAAGGACTAATATGTTCAGGGCATTGATGGAGGTTTACGAAAGACTTGTGATATCACATTTATTTTCTTAATTTCTTAAAAATATTTAAAAATAAATATCTAAGGGAAAATAGTAAGTATTTGTGTTTTGAAATCTGGGATTTTAAAATCAAACAGTATTGAGATCGGAGATTCGTGTCAAATCTCTGCTGAATTTGATATCGATTTTTCATTCGCCAAGAAATTAGAGTAATGATATAAGGAATAAAAGGAAAGAGAGTATTTAGAAATTGAACATAGCAAACTAAACATAAGTATCAAGCTAAAACATACATGTACATTGTCATAAGACTTGAAAATACTTTTAGGTAACAATTCTAACAATAAAATTATAATAGTTTAATTTCATATAGTTATTAATAATAATTATTATTGAGTTATATTTTCTAGTTAGGCCAGTTATTAACTGCCTGATGATGTCAGCATAGTTGCCGACGAAACGTCGTAATTTATCTTATATAGTTTTATATACATAGACATGTCATTTATATTTATTTTCTAGTTAGTAAATGTATGAAGTAAATATGTTTACTAGATCTCAGTACATTAATCAACAAACATTCATAGTCTATTCCAAGATTCTATTTAGATGGTCGTCGCCTACGGGTGAGATATTCCCGCCGCGACGTAAAACATTAATTCAATCAAATCTATTTAGATGAATGTGTTCCATTTCAAAGTCTGGGTATTTACAATGGAAATTGTAAAATGCTTCTTTTTTCTCTTCTCCAATATTTACACTACGACTGAACGTAATCTCTTAAATATAAACATAGTGTATCAGTGAAATTGGCCTGCTGTGATGTAAAACACTAATTCATTCTTAAATATAAACTTTTCCCTACATAGTATATAATGTCTATAATATAATTAACACTATGTCAGTAAATTTTATCATTTAATCCAACTCATTCCAAAATAAATGAGTTTAAATTACCATAACAAATTTCAAACATGACACCTTTCTTTCGAATGTTTACATCGTGACGTAAAACTATCCTCTTCCTATTCTCTTTCTCAGATAAAAATCTTACCCAAATTGCCGTAACTATAATAGAAACATCATTGTATCTTAACCGTTGTTATCAGTTTTAAGTATTTTATTTCTCGGTCTGGTTGCCACTCGTTGCCCCGAGCAGTGGACCTGACATCTCGTGAAACCGCTAAAGACGTAATATACATTAGTGAGGTGTCACAAACTGCTAAGTAGATGATCTACTGTTATGAGAGAAAACATCGATGAATAGTGCCACTCGTAACCTGGTTTGTCCATTGGCTCCGTGATTGCGCATGTAACGTCGTTATCGCTGCCTTATTACAGAGCGAGATCCAGAATCACGACGTAGCAATCGCGCGCTGAGAGAATTCCATGTTTTCTTAGAAAATAAGTTAGGAATAAGTAAATACGTCCAGAATGGAGGCATCCGAAACGGGAGTTAACTGGATGAGTCTAGAGTTACGTCCCTTGAACAACTGCGACGCGAGTGGAACGAAGAAGAACCTGGGTGGGACGATTGTGAAATGACGGACGTATAATTACCGCGACTATTTAGAGTTTACTTAGTCCCCACAATCGAGGAAGTTTGCCAAAGGGCACAAACCAAGCTTGGGAATGTTTTGTGCCGAGCCGCCACAATAGGGGAGACGAATTTGCTTGAAAATTGTATGTAAACATTTTTGGTTGCTGCAGGGGTGGCAGAGGGGTACGACGGGTGCCATACAGCGAGGCATAGACACGGGGGTAACACGATCCCTCCAAATTTACCCATTGTTATGCTGTGAAGATAGAAGCTAATTGCAGTATACCGCGAGACGATACCTCAGGGTGTATCCTGGTGGGGGCCAGCTTAGATTGGAGACTTCTAAATTAACAAGGCAGTAATTCTATCACTTGCTTCGGACAGGTTTTATTTTGCAAATAATTTAACAGTTTTGTTCGCGCAGAGGAAACCCAGTACTAATGTCGGCGAGGGTAGGATTTCTTAACCGTATTGATAATTACGCGAGGCGACGCTCTGAAAGGGAATAGTTAAACGGGGATGAAGTGTCAACAAGTGTTTCGATTATGGCGCTAAGATTTTCTGTTCCGGGTGTCATCTTGACGAATTAGATAAACACTAACGATGGGGGACGAGTCTGTTGGGGAACTAGGCGAGTTTAACGCAGGACAAAGGTTTTCAGATCACGTTACAAATCGTGGACTTTCATACTGTTCCTACCCTCTGGCTTTAGCGGGGCTAATCCAAATCATATTTTGATTTCATGGGATTTTTATTCAGTCACGGTGGAGAATGAGCGAGGTAAAGAGACCTGTAATCTCGGCATTGCGGATTTACCGTAGATAATTGTTGGTAATTTTGTGAAGTCTCTGAGCTAAATGTTGTACACTAGAGTGGAAACATTCTTCTGCAGTGTGTCATATTTTATAAAGTCTTGTGTCACAGTTTACAAGATATGTGGGGCTGTTACACCGAGATCACAAGAAATGGCGTTTTGAATTGGTTTCAGACAAAGTCTAAGTGAGATATGTTGATGTAATAGATGTAAGTTGTTAAAAGTTATATATTGGAATGATGCAAAATAAAACCAAATAAATCTTCCTCTTTTATTATTATGGGTTTTTGGAAAGAGTGTTTGACTACTGAGAAGACAAGGAGTTTGAATCCAGTAATTTGTCTGTATGATATCCATTGTCCACCTAAAGGAGTTGATCAATTCAACCAGAATTCTGCATCCTGGTACAAATTTTTTTTTTTCAGAAGTAGAACATCAGTGGAAACTATCTAAATATTTCATATTCGGATAAGTTTCAGCACAAATATATTACCAACGCTCGAGTAAACTTAAAAAAGTTTAGTTGTCAGGCGAGTAGTACCCGAGGAATTAGAAAATGATTTCTGCGATTCAAGCGTAATACTCTAAAGCCTCGGTGTAGCTTTTGATGTAACGCCAAAGTCCTTTCAAGATGTAAAGCCGTGTCCTTTTGATGACGGTCCTCGAAATATTTCATCACCGAATGTTTATATTTCCATGCAAACTTCTTGTTTTCAAAGCCAGTGTACCGTTTTCCTGACTGGGTCTCTTGTGATTGTCTCCCCTGCATCAAAAGACGTCACGTGTAAGGAATACGATTCATTTTGCCGCCTGGCGTTTTTGATAAATCTGGACATATCCGAGATTGTTTGCGCACGCTGCTCTGATGTGTGTATTCTAGCACAGCAGGGAAGAGTCAGAAGGGAATATGATGTCGAACACGTAACATGGGGAAAAAGTCTGCGGAGGGATGCAAGCATGAAAATGTATTAGGTACGCTCGACGAACCAGAGACCATGTGTGTCGTAGAGCTATGCGACATTCGCACGCTGGGGAACGGCATTTCGCCTTTTAGCAAATTGCGTGACAAGGGTCGGAAATAAAATGTTACTTTCTAACTGATGAAGTGACATGGAGAAATTTCATGCTCATTTGACGCGCTTTTGTGTACATATTTTTTTCAGGGGTCGTGAAAATATGGCTGACTTCTTTCAATTTTGACAAGTGGTGAATTTCATGAAACATGGCATTGAGAATGATGAAGGGATTGTCTTCTTTGTTAATGTTCAGTTAAACTTAACAAATTTATTAATTTCATCGCAAAGCTTTATACAAATTGTTGCTTCTTTTTTTTCTTCCCATTTTTTTTTAAGCGTGAAAAATGTTTAGCATTTCCCTTTAAACTTTTGTAAAATTGTTCTCTAACATCACAGCTTTATGATAAAAGAACGTGTGTTCTTTCTTTCATGATGTTTCTACTCGTATTATCGTACTTCAAGAGTAACTTAATAAAATTAATGTACTGCCGAAGTCACCACATTAATCTTAATGAACGTGATAGTGTCCACCCCATAAAATCTATTTGAAATCTTTAACCTATTGTATTAGCACTTCTTTTTCCCATCCAAATTTAACATAAGAAACAATCGCGAATCAGAATTGAATCATTATTTAATCATTTAATGGACAACGGGTCTCGATTTACTCGTGTTAAAACACATCAGGCATTGTTGGGCTGTCTTTTTACATCACCTATCGACTGGTTTCTATGATTCATATTCAACTTTCTGTGGTGCGCGACCGCAACATTTATGAATATTATTTAATCTTGTTTATGGTGACGCGTGCATTGCATGTGATTGACACCCTAAATCGAGTCGAAACAGAATCAGGCTGACATTTTATCCTCTCGCTAGTATTCATATATGCTGACCACAACGGTTACTGTTTTCGCGATAATGTTTCCTCTTTGTCCAGAGATTGTTTGTGTATTGTCCAAATATTGTTTGCATTATTGTCCAGACATTGTTTACCTATTGTCCAGATATTGCCTCCATTATTGTCCAAGTACTGTCAGGTCTGACAATATCTTATTATACCAGTTGGTGCAGCCAGGGATGTGTTTTGTGAGCACACTTATTAATTTTGTGGGATTATTTTTTCTTTTTTTTCGTGCAACCACATTGGTCTTGTTTCACATCTTGTATAATTGAAGCTATATTAGCATCTTAATGTCGGAGGAGTGTGCTGAGTTGCGTTTGAGGTTTTTGAGGTCAGTTTTTGACAATTGTGTCCATTTCTGTATGTTCCCAAGGCGACAGATTGCTAGAAATTATCAAGTGTCTTTGGATATCACCCGGAAGGATTCAGAAATCATCTGTTGTGTCTTTTTATAACTATTATTGGAGGATTAATTTATCGTAATGAATGAAATCATGCATGACACCAATACCACACAACCATTTATGATTATAGAAAGATGAATGAAAAGAACAATCTGTCGCAGGTTTACATGATAAAGTTTTGTTTTGTAAATATGTGTCATGTGTGATCTAGTGGATGAATTAGTCTTGGACAATTTCATTTATTTCTGAAATATTTAAAAAAGAAATTCTACTTTCCTGTAGATAGATTCTGATTCAAATCATATTTTAATTTAATGTTGTTGTTTTTTTCTTCAAATTTTGATGCAACAATGTGTTGAACAGTACCGGTGTGATTTTATTACTTTAAATTCATGAAAAATAATTTTTCTCTTAAGTAAACAAATAGATAATAGAAAACACTTAAATATGTAACAATTTTCAAGAAATAACAATCTCAAATCAAAGAATAATTTCCAGTTTCTTTCATCGTAGTTTCTCCCTGCAGTTCTTGTGTCACTTCCATCATTAACCCAACATTATTATAAAGCAGGAGTCACCATCATGACACTTCTCCAAGCACTCATCGTATCATAGTCCCATCGTCATCCCATCGTCAGGCCACTTCCGAAGGTATTGTCCCCCTGTCTGCGACGAGTTTCGACTCTCGGAATTCGGAAAACATCTTGCCCGTCCCCATTGTTCCGCTCCCAAGTACGCCATTGACATTTGGAGTCTCTGTCGTTGCTAATTGTTGACCTGGAGTGCTGGTCACTTGACTGTCCAGTTGTGCAAGCTGTCCGGTCTCGACGGGTCCGAGACCGCGCTATTATCACCATCCTCTCCGCTATTTATAAGCCCCCCGAGTGTCCGATGTTGTGAGTCGCGGCATCTGTATGGCCGGTCATTGTTTAGATCGTCATCGCCGGACCCGCTCTTTCCATAACTCGCTTGACCTCCCGGCTTTTAAAAACTGTGGTTTTGTCCCGAATCGCGGGAATTAATTAAACGTGGCCCATAGCTGTTTTTCCGAGAAGAAGGGGGGGACGGGATAATGGATGCTGCGTCTGGATTCGTAGAAATGTCCACTGAAGCGAGGTTTCCATGTCTCCAGTCGGAGCGGGGGAATCACTTCGTCCACTGCACCGGAAAATTTTGTCAATCACTTTTCTGACCAGGTCATTGCTTAATTATCTTTGGTTTGACTGATGGCATGTGGCCGTGGTCGGTTCTCATTCACATAATTTATCACAGGACTATTTTAACACTGGACTAGGTGCCAGACTCGTATGATGGTCTGTTGGTCTTGACCTCGGTTTTGATCTCGGTCTTGAGGAGGTGTCAAGAGAACCCGGGTTTTGCATCACGACCTTGGGAGAGATTTATTCGCGAACTTTTTCTTATGCGTTACCTGCCGAGATGTAAAATAATAATTCACTCACTCACTTCATTGCAGCTTTGTCATTCCATAAACCAAAACAGAATACGTACCTCAAGTTGTGGTAACCCTCTCCCCGATGAAGATCAGTATCTGTGCTTAATCCAGCAGGGGGAGGGTTAAACAATAATTCACTTGATCATTCAATCATTCAATCAATCATTCATCGAGAAATCCATGAATTTATTTTTTACTAAAAATTATCTAATTACTCAACTTCTTTACAGGAAATGCATCACAGATTTTCCATTGTACTAGAATTAACTTTGACAGTTTTGCTAAATGATTTGAGACTTTTGATATGGTTTTCTATTTTACAAGAGACTACACTGTTCTTTATTAGATACATCTTGGGTTACACAAAGTATTTCGGAAGACTTTATTTGGCAATATGTACTAAAGAATTGAGATGGTATTGTTTGAAACAATACCTGAACATTCAGCTGGTATTTATTGAAAAACATGAAAACACAGCCCTCTCCCAGCTGGAGGCAACTGAAGATGCCCTAAAGAGCAGTGCCTGTGCCTAATCCAGCAGGGAGAGGGTTAACTATAATCCTTGGGCTAGTTGTATCAGCTGAGGCTCTAGTTATTACACCATTACGTATGGGTGAAAGATTCATGCTTGTACATAAAACAATAATTCCCTGACTACTTATTACAGGTTTCCCTCCCATCGTATCCAGAGCCTTCATGACTGTAACGATGTGATTTTCTTTGGCAGGAATTGGCAGGGGAGATAATCCTTACGCTGGGCGAGGCTTTTGAGATCGCCTACCAGATGGCGCTCAAAGAGAGGGCGGAAGAAGATGCGATAGAGTTCGAGAAGAAACTGATTCCAAGTGACCAGGATGACACCACGAGTGCGTCGTCGTCGAAAGCTTCCCTCAACACCCTCTAGCCCTGACATACTGCTTATCTATACTGCTGTCTTTCCCCGTGCAATGTAAGTTTATGTTCAGCGTTATAAAACCTCAAAAATACCTAAACTTTTAAAGCTCAAGACACCGAGATTACAAAACATTTTGAGTATGATTTCATGCTCGAGCTCAGAGTTTATATGGGGATTTGGTTCGGCTATGGGTGAGATATTCCCGCTCCGACGTACAGCATTAGTTCATCCAATATATGGGAATTTGTGAGTTGAGCATGAAATCGTACTCAGAAAGGTTTTGTAATCTCAGGGTCTGGGTATCGTTTCTCGAAGCTCTCTTAGCCGCTAAGGGACCATAGCACTCTCTTTGCCGATAGCTAATACATT
>JAVCKZ010101245.1:0-10948 GCA_034780755.1 Lepetodrilus elevatus
CATCGCGGTAGCGACTATCGACGCGAAGTGTAACTATTACACATCGCGGCGATATTACACATTGCGGTTCAACAGGCCTTAGCTCATTAACTTTACTAGTTGCAAGGATACGTCTAAACGTGTATAGGTTAGGGAATTTAAGATATTTATCAGGAATTGCAAATGATCTATAATAACTGAAGAATTCACATATCATAGGCCCTACACTAGGTGACATTATGTTTATAAAGAGGTGCTGTGCTTATGCAGGAGAGGGTGTAAACCTGTATGTTTAAAAGTGTGGTGTGTTTTTTATTGGCGTTTAGAGCCCATTTCAAGATGATTTTACTTATAATATCACGGGTTATTAGATTAGAGCGGGAGGAAACCCACAGCATGCGTAGCGCTGAATGTTGCAGTAAACCCGCGAACACCTGCTGGTACTAGCAGACCAAGGATGATAACTGCATTGCCAATTTGCCACAGGAAGGTCAGAAATACTTCAGATATAAAATAAAATAAAATAATTAAATAGCCAACCCAACACCACCCCCACCCCCAACATCCTTCTCCGCAATCTACACACCGGCGTAGGAATCGTGAATCAGGACTATTTTCTCATAGTTGAAGTATTCCACGAGGTCAAAGACGGCCTTCGCGAAGACCCGGGTGTCAGGGAATATCTGGAACAAGTGGTTGCTCTGCCGTTCTTCGTCAGGGGTCAAGGACGTGACGTAGTAGTTGATCCTGAGGTCACGGGTCACGGCTGCGTACACGCTGCTGTAGTCGCCTATCAAGGCGTTCACGGACAGCGACTTCAACTTATCGTGAGCTATACGAATTGACAGAAAAGAAAAAAATGCGTGATTAATCATTGACAATTCGAGGCATTGATACCTGGGAAACAAGACGTTAACTACAATAGGGATAATAAGTCTCGTCTGGGTCATTTCCGGTGACAAGAAGAATTTCGACGGTTGCTATGAATGACGTCTGAATCGTCACAATGGGGTGTCTTCAAATGTGTAGCGCATTTAGGTGTTTGACCGGTTTATGTCACCGGATAGTGATTGAATCTCGGGCTATCTCATATCAACTTACGGTCCATATTGTCTCTGATACAGGTTTTACTGACAGAATGTGTTATGAATAACAAAGACTTGAAATTAGACGTAATGTATAGAAATTGAATATCAATGCAAATTTCAGAATGCCATTGTCATTGCCCTTCATAATATTATGAGGGAAGTGGGTTACGTGCTTCCCTAAGACCAATATTTGGTCTGGTAGATCTCCGATATCAAGTATTGACACGAAAATGCAATATTGCTGCTTATATCTCCCATTTATTTTCCTGTAACAATTTTAAACTGTGGAATCGAAGTTACCATTTCTTTATTGGCCATCATCTAGAATGGGTAAATGCCTTCACATGCATAAAGCAATAAATAAGAAATATATTTGATTTTAATATAAATATTCATCCACGTGGATGGTCTTCGATTTTGTTCCACTGAACGATCGTAGCGCCATTAGAGACACATGCACAAGGTTATCGAGTGACGATTCTGGTCGTTCTTTGGAGCGGCTTTTATATACACGAAGCCTATTATATACAGTACCTAGTTACGATCCAAGACTCCTGTAAGAAAGCACTTCAAGGTACCCATCCGTAACTCAAACCGTAGCATTCATAGACTACAACTTACAGACAATTATTGTCAAAGTTGATGTTACGTCGCTTCGCACATAACAACCAAGGTAATTCTACGATAGTTTTTTTTTAACCCGGGTTTCGTATGTACAAGACAATAAGTACACTCCTAGCGATCTCTTAGGCCTACACACGTCTTACGATCGCGCTATGGTCTCATGTTGGATACGAGAGCTTCGAAATACAGTACCCTGGCTCTAGTTCCACAGTTATATCGTCGCAGGCTGGGTATCGTTTCTCGAAGCTCTCTTATCTACTACGAGACCACAAGGAGTCGACTCTCGTAGTCATCTCTAATATACATGAGGATCGTGCACTTACGAAAGAGCTATACTATGGCCTAGTTCGGGCGGTTTCTAGAGGAGCTAGAGCAATGCTAACAGTTCGAAGTCGCGAAACAAAGGCTAGAGTGACGTCACGAACATGCGCACGAAGCAACTAGACATGCGCAATGATACTTCCGGGCTAAACTAGCGTAACCGCCCGAAGTAGACATATGATAGCTTCGAGAAACGATACACGAAAGGGTTTACTTTTTTGCTATATATTTGGTCTACAAAAACTTATTATTATAAGAGATACGGCCCCTGGTAGCTAGTAACGTCAATACAAGACATTTGAAGTCATTAAGAAAAGGAAACAGCGACGTGTACGTAGAATTAAGCTGGTGATCCACTCATACCTAGTCTGATGTTTTCGTACGTGTGCTCTCTGTAGTCCGTGACGGTGATTCTCGTCATGTTGAAGTCGTCAGGTTCCTCGATCAGTTGAAACATGTAGTCGTCCACATAATTGTCTATCACTCCTGCAACGAATTCGAGCAAAGGAATTGTCATTTGGCCGAAGGGATGAACGGAGGAATGGTCATTTGGCTAGAATACACAGACGAATGACATTTATTAGTAGACATTTAATGCACATTGCACATTACACATCAATTTATATGGTTTTAACCACAAAGAAAACAAAACTTGGGTCTGAAAAAGTTTATTAATTTAATTCTAGCGCATCGTCATTTCTTGCTAAGTTTAATAGTTACAGGCCTACTTTAGTTGTACTTTTAGATGACATAACGAACCATATAAGTTTCACCAATTACTTTCGTTGGTGTAGCACTTTCCTTGCTTGCACTTTAAGACAGTTAGGCCACGAGGGTACGAGTAATAGTACTTAATCGATGTAAATTGTATTGTTGCATTGTGTCGGGCAAAATTGACTTAATATACATATATAGGGCCTAATATACTATCCATTGTTCTCAAAATATGACACAAAAGAGAATATTTCATATATATGTAGTACAAATAATAACTTGGTAGCTATCAATTCGCGATAGCCCGATAAAAAAAATAGCAATTTAGCCCCATGCTTTGTACAATTAGTTTATAAAGCCAAATCGTGTTTCGCTTATACTCCGATAATAAGATACCCATGGGAGATTATAAACCATATAGCCACACCTATAACTAAATACATGCCACGAAAAACCTTTCACGGACACTATTTTCGTAACAACACATCCACAGTACTCATGCAACCGCAGAAGCAATCTAGTGAGATAGACAGAATCACGACATAATCACGTCGCTTTACCCGCGGGAATTCTCAGCTATATCATCAACAACATGAGAACACAGACAGATTTATTCCCTTGTTATTTGTTCTAGGATATTAAACCATTGAACGAATCAGCGAACCATGAGCAAATATCATTGCATTGTCTTTTTCTGCATGTGTTAACATAAAAATTGGAAATACAAATGATGGCGTCGCGGTTGTTGCAGCGTTGGGTTTAACTCTCCATTCTGGAGGCAACCGGAGATGCAGTGTCTGTGTCTATTCCAGCAGCGAGAGGGTTAAGAGCTGTCAGGGTCCGCTGGCAGTGCGACAAGAAGTGGGAGTTCGATTCCTGGCTTTCTAAATACGGTATACCCGGAGCGTGGGATAAGCCATCGGAAACTAATTGTTTTGCGATCGACTACAATCAGCGGGATATCAATGCACGAGCCAGTCTCCCGCCATATTGCACTTATCGCAACAGGCAGGAGAAGTTTGAACAATGATTATCCGACTGTTTCTTTGGCTAAATGTTAAAGCATTATATTAGTTTCCAGTTTGCATGTACTATTAGGATACGTTTTCTCCCTGGGGCTGATATCTTCACAAATGAGGGAATCGTATACGCGAGTATTGTATGCGGTATAATCATCCTCCATCGTTTTACACTTATCGTAACACGCATGAGAATTTTAACAATCTGACTGTTTCCTTGGCTTATATATTAAAGCATTATATCAGTTTCAGTTTGCATGTACTACTAATGATATATCGTATGCGAGTATTGTATTCGGTATAATCATCCTAAATCATTATCCAATGTATAGTACATTTTTGTGTACTATTATGATGGGCTTTTTCTCCCTGTAGGTGATAAATTCAACCTCCATGACTATCTAATGTGGTAATTGTCGTCTGGCATTATGCGCTGTGAAATTACATGCATTAATTTCACAAGAAGCACAGCACGATGTAATTACTAGTGCACTTAACATGCCTTGAAAGCAAACTACGACATCTGGAACAAGCTGAGAAGCAACATGAAAGCATTTACTGTAATAGTCTCTAATAACAATAATTTGCTTTCTAGAAATGAAAAACACGAGCTTCTATCTTAAAATTGCCTTACTATACCGAGGACACGACGAAATAACATAATTAATATAATATGACGTTTTACGCGGCTACATTTGGTATATGGTACCCATCCCATTTTAACATCTAGGGCATCTAGGACATTTAATACCAGACATCTAGGACATACAGACACACATGACATATATATATCTAGGACATACAGACATACAGGGACATATAGATATCTAGGACATACAGACACACCTGATATTTATGTATCTATGACATACAGACATGACATCTAATATCTAGGACATACAGACACAGGATATTTAGATATCTAGGACATATAGTTACACAAAACATGCAGAGGACATATATGTAACTAGGGCATACAGACACACGGGCCATATAGGTATCTAGGACATACAGACACACAGGACATATAGGTATATGACATACAGACACATAGGACATATAAGTATCTAGGACACAAAACACACAGTCACAGGACATATAGGTCTATGACATACAGACAGACAGATAGGACATATAAGTATCTAGGACATACAGACACATAGGAGCCACATGAAGGGCATGTATACATTGAAGGCATATGAACATATACGACACGATATCCACACGTAGATAATGGTTGACAGTATGCGATAACACTTGTGAACAACGACGATATCAATAAACATCGATGACACAATTATAGGACACTCGTGTACATGTACATAGATGACACAATACATTGATGATATGATGACACATTTAGACATTGACATAGATGCCACAATACATTGATCATATGATGACACATTTAGACGTTGACATGATGCTACAATACATTGATGATATGATGACACATGTAGACGTTGACATGATGGCTCATACAGTCAGTACCAGCCGGTGCTCGCAGGTTTACTGCAACATTCAGTGCCTGCCCTAAGTCGTGACATCAGTGAAATAATCTTGAAAACGACTCTAAACTCCAATTTAAAAAAATATATACATGGTGGTCAAACTGTAGATATTGAGAAGACTTTATAGCCATTCCCTAAACTTATGCTCAAGCGTATATGTATAGACTCAATGGCACGCATGTATAATCCCCAACCTATGTGTAGTATACAGTTAGAGATTACCAGTAAAAAAACATGGATCTGCAACTGACTTTATTTCTGAACTTTGACAACGTGTCATCGTGATTAGCCTTCCGTATTAGAACTACCGGTATTACAGCGACGTGACGCTTCAACCGTATACCCAGATTATAAGCCAATCTCGTAGACTACGCTCGCGTCCTCGTGTTACTAGGCAACGCCATAGAATAACAACGTTTGTTCAGGAGTTATTTTTACGCAATTCTAGGACAATCTCTGAACGACGTCACAGTATATATACAAACATGTCTCCTTTCCATTATATATTAAAGTACAATTTAAACCAGGAATTAAGCGGGAGTATATAAAAGTGCTAACGTGATTTTCATAAAAATAATTATCATCAACTACTTACCTAACCTCAACGCATCGTCCCCCAGACAGCGTACATTTAGTGCTAATAATACACTCCATACTATCACCCCATATGTCAGGTCATTCAACCACTTCACCATCCGAACCATTGCCATTTCGATGACATCCACTAATTACATCCGACACAGTTCTTTAATATTCCAAATGTTATCCTAGTCTTCTTCTTCCTCCTTTCTTTCATCCACATATGAATTTAACAACACTTTTTTTCAAGCCATATTGAAAACGTATTTTTTTTTACAATCCATCACATGAGTTCATGTTCTAATGATCCGTAATAGTAGTCCTACACATGTCTATTTCAGTCAATCACACCCCACGTGACACACCAGTCCAGGGACGTGTCACACTCGTCATGTCACGGCGTCACAGTGACACCAGGGTCGTTCTTCTATATATCACTGCCATAGCACCAGCAGAGATTTATCCGCTCGGGGGTAATCCAAATTCTGGTCCGTATCACTGAACATTGGTCCCTTAACGCCTCGCCGTGGCATAACTTTCCATATCATCGACCACGCGCAAATGTCCTGTTGCACGCCGACCCCTGGTGGTATAAATGTCCATATAAATGTCCATATCTCTTCGCCATCCAACACCTTTCCTCAACGCTGATCTCTTCCTCCGCTGCGTCAATGATTCCTACTGTCCCAGTAACCCAATATCCGGTCCTAGGGACGAGCACATGTTTCAATCCTGGAATACGCTTCCTTTCAGAAAGTCTCCTGTAGTAACTAGCGAGTTCCCACATATACTATTTTAGCATTGACGTGAATCGTGGCTGTTCGCCTGCATGCATGGCTACGGTACAGACAGTGTACACTATTGAGTACAGGACCGCAGCAGCTTTGTTCGCGGTACCGCCAACGAGAGATTGTACACTGTTGTAGAAAAACAGTCCAGTTTCCATCACCGTCTAGTAGACCAACCATGCAGTCTTGTGCGTGATATGTTGTTTGTGTGTTAACGACGTCGGTCCACATGGATTTTCAATTCACAGATTAATTACTTGATTAATTATGGAATTGTAATATAAGATAGTGTCTTTGAAATTTGGAATTTGAAATACTAGTATATAATTTTTAATTATTAACACGTATTGCTAATTTAATTATTTATTTTATAAATAACAAAATTAATACGCGCAATGACTTCATAATTTTCGAAATTGTAATAAAACTGATGGTCTTGCGAATGTCATGATCGTGAATGGGATTGGTCACAAGTTACAACTTAAATAACAACCATGCACTAGAGGAAGAGATGATATTAGTATATGGCAACGGTTTCCTCTATTTATTACATCATTACATCGTCTACATAGTTTAATAATTAGTTTGGCAATTAATTGCTGTGAATAAATTATGTTCGGTATGTTAATATTCATGACATTTTCTTGGCAAATTGTGGTCACGATATTAAACCAGACCAGTTGGCGTGAACAGCTGTTTGTCACAAAAACTAAAACTGGTCTAACCAAAATGTTATTGAGATAATATCACATGTCTTACTACAGGAAATAGACATATATTTGGGGAGTGATTCAACCAGTATAACCTTGTCTAGGGATTGAACCGTCGTCGAAACGCCGGCAATTATATCAACTTAACATCCGTCAAATATTTGACCGATGTTAACCCTCTTCCTGCTGGATTAGGCACAGTCACTGCGCTTTAGGGCATCTCCGGTTACCTCCAGCATGGAGAGGGTTAAGTAGACGTAATGGCCATTGTTCAGAGGATGGGACTTCACTAGAGCTGATGATTTCCTGATGTTTCGTGTTTGAGCCTATACCTTAAACCCACAAGTTGCTCCAGTTCACCCAACTGTGAATGGGTACCCGGTAGGATGAGATGGAATAATGAATGTCAACCTTCTACAGCCTGAAATACCACTTTGGGTAGTATACTCCCCGGTGAGTTGAGAAGGTGAAATGAGTGCACATTTATTCATTAACCAGTGTAATAATGTAGCTCTATGAGCAAGCGTTCAAGTATGGCGCAATTATTAGTATTTTATATTAATTTGATAAATTTACGGTTGTTGACTACTCTCACGGTCACCGTGTAGAAATTTTTGCTACATTATAGGCGACTAATACCTATTTCAATCATCAAACAGTAATATGCTGAGTCACGTTAACTTTTATTTCATTTTCGCAGAATTGATGAAACAACAAAATATAAATATAAATGTAATTTAAAGCTATACACCTACATTAATATCAATCGCTGAACCCAACCACAGCTATTTCCAACGCTTAACTACCATTGAAAAGGATTCTACCAGATTCCTAATCCCCAATATTATAAATCAGCGTAGGTGTTATTAGTAGCGATAACGCATTCGACAACAATGGATATTCCTACAGTAAACTTCTATTTGTGTTTATGCATCAATACCGTGTTGTGTATTAGTCTCATGGGGGAAAACCGAACACGCCGATAACTCATTAAGTAGGATTGGATGCGGGCAGATGAAACACAGGAGAGTGTAAAAAAACACGACCTATTTCATGTGATTGCCCATGTCACACGACCTATTTCATGTGACTGCCCATGTCACACGACCTGTTTCATGTGACTGCCCATGTCACACGACCTATTTCATGTGACTGCCCATGTCACACGACCTGTTTCATGTGACTGCCCATGTCCTATTGAACCTTCTTGACGTTTAAAATTTCGTCATGACAGTTTTTAGAATAGTGGTCCTCGGAACGGGTAACCCTGATATAGAACTAGGTCGATGTGTTCACTGGCAATGGAAATCCATTTTACATTTTACTGTAAAATTCAGCAATGAATACGAGAGAGGAATTTATAAAAGAAAATATATGTCTTCGGAGGACAGAACTGTGAAAACATCTTCAGGATCATTGTAAAAGAATGTTCTATGTCAAATGTTGAGTCCTCTAAATAGTGATTCCTCTGAACGGGTAAGCCTGATACAGAAATAGGTCGATGTGTTCACTTTCAATTGCAATCCATTTTACATTTTATTGTAAATTTCAGCAATGAATCGTCCTTGTTAAAAAAGTGGGAGGAATTCTTTTTTTAAATAACAAATTCGGGGAACAAAATCTCTGCCAACATCATTGTAAAGGAACGTCGATATTTTCATCTATTTGTATTTCTATGTTCTATGTCAAATGTTGGGTGCTCTAAACATAATGTACTATGCGCCTAGCTAGATCCATGACCTTCACGTTAGTAAGCACACGTATTATATCAACTCATTACCAAACACACAATATTACCATTGGAGTAGACGTGTATGTGGAGGCACACATTCCGTTTATATGCTAGTGCAAATAACATTCGTAATACATTTTATCAGACTTACAAACATTCCAAAGCCACATGTAACAGTGACAGTATATTTTAAACTGTTATCTCAAGAATGAGGAGTGTTAGTGACTCAAAGGCATACTATATACTAGTACGCCGTAAGTTTGCGAAACCGTTCACATTTAGTCAGCTGAGAACTATATCCATTCACTTCCGTGTTGTGTAAAACGCATTTGAAACTTGTCTCTATTAAATGAGTGGAGATAGAACAAAATAGATTTTTCGAAACAAATAATTTACAATTGGAATTTTGATTAGAAACTTTGGGGAAATGTACATTATCATCCTAAATATTAGAAAATAAAACTAACTAATTTTCCTATGCATGCAAATTGAGTCACACAGTTATTTGTTAAAGATAGACAGATAAAACTTGTGTTTCGAAAAGTGGAGATAGAATAACCTGGTTCTTATGTTACGATTTGCCCATCATTTAGCGAAAAGATCCAATGTAAAAGATTCAATGTAATATCTAGACGTCTATCGCACCATATATGATATTATGCATTCAGCAAATTGCGCCTAGCAGAAGCATTATGGAGACGATAAAACTTTGTCTACAGAGCGCCATGAAACGATACCCAGGGAGCAGCTTCACGAAGGTTCTCGTAACCATTAATTAAGACTACATTGGACTTTCGTATCTATAGTTTCTTTTCGCTGATCACCACACGAGTACCATTATGATGTTTTCTCATCAGGATCTCAGTAAAAGCTTTCAGCCAGAGTTCACAATTCAAAATCAAAGAGTCCTACTTTTTCGGGGGTTAAATTTGGGTTTAGAGTAGATTTAAACATTCGTTCACGTATATCACGACCTGGCAGGAGGAAACCCGCGACATCCGTATCACCTGAATGTTGCAATAAACCTCCAAGCACCGACTGATACTGACAGATCAAGGATGATAACTACATTGCCACCCTAGAGACAGCGCATCCTTTCAATATCGCGTTGGAGAGGTGACTTTCGCGAATATGCCGGGCGCATGGGACGGAATTTTAACTTGGAACCTCCGAAGTTCAAACGTTCTACCACTGCGCTACCACCCGCCCCGACGCTTACCTATCCAGATGCGATACAAGCTCATGACATAACGTTGAAATAAAGACGACCGTGGACGGTGTCGGGCAATGCTAGGCTACTAGTAAAAGTATTGCTCCATACAAATGAGTTAATCAAAGAGCATTTCGGTGTTCACCATGACAAGAACTAGCGACAGAACTTCCGGTGAAGGGGACGATGAAGGCCATATGTGGAATTGTGAATGTGTGGATGTGAATGTGGATATGTGAAGGTGAGGGTGTGAAGGTGAAGATGTGAATGTGTGATTGTGGATGTGAAGTTAGAGGTGTGGTGATGTGAAGGAGGTGATGAAAAACCTGGCGAAGAAGTCGGAAGAGAAGTTAATGAAGTTGTAATTGAAGAATATGTTAGTGAAGAAGTCGGAGGTGGGGGAAGTGAAGTATGTTGATGACAGTAGGGATGAAGACGAAAGATGTGAAGAAGTCGGAGGTGGGGAAGTGAAGTATGTTGATGACAGTAGGGATGAAGACGAAAGAGGTGAAGAAGTCGGAGGTGGGGGAAGTGAAGTATGCTTGATGACAGTAGGGATGAAGAAGAAAGAGGTGAAGAAGTCGGAGGTGGGGGAGGTGAAGTATGTTGATGACAGTAGGGATGAAGACGAAAGATGTGAAGAAGTCGGAGGTGGGGAAGTGAAGTATGTTGA
>JAVCKZ010101256.1:0-10947 GCA_034780755.1 Lepetodrilus elevatus
TTGACCGTGTTCACTGAGTAGAGTTATCTCCCTTAGTCAGGAAACCAGAGGAAATGTGAGATTGGACGTATTTTATAAGGGTTATACCAGGAAGTGTAAACTGCATTAGAATTTTACATATATCCTACAGCGGTAAAAAGATAGTTGGAGGTACACTAGCGGTTATGTGCAAGCCCTGTGGAGATTAGACAAATAAATGTGTCATGCTCAATAAACGTCATGTAATCGTGAAATATGGTGAATATTTGGAAAGTATTTATATCCCCCAGATATGCACAGCAATTTAACTTTCAGCACTGCAGGCAACCAGAGTTGCCCTAAACAACAGTTTGCCTAATCCAGCAGGGATAGGATTATTTTTAACCTTCTCCCTGCTGAATAAAATCAAAGTGTTCTGTTTCTGCATGTAATCAGGCAACTTAAGTCACCTTCAGCAGGGCGAGGGTTAAGCAAATCTTTGTAGCATACATCGTCTGATTAACCTTAACAGAGTTGAGAGGCATGCAGCATCGAATCTGCTGTTAACCCTCTCCCTGCTGAAGGCGACTTAAGCTGCCCGATCACATGCAGAAATAGAACACTTTGATTTTATTCAGCAGGGAGAAGGAATCCAGCTGGGAAGAGATTGAGGAGTGAGAAAGACCAGCTAAATCCTGACCACCACATCTGGACACTCGCCGTCAGATCAATATCTCCTTCTCGTCATCACAACCTACTACAGGCTCGCCAAATACCGTTCAATGATTCACCACATTCACAGAGATTCACCGGTAGCAAGGGACGGTTCTTCGATCACAAAGGAAATCATGCCTAGGATAGAATCAATACTCATAGTAAATTCTTCTTCTTAAAGGCAGAATACCACAATTGATAGACTTGTATAATCAGACAAATAAATTTCGATCTGAGTAATTATTCTCGATTTATCCACCCAAAAGTTGTTATTTACTGATGTCCCCAGTACTCAATAGTTATCAAAATATTTATGTTTTATATAAATATAGGGAACATTCTGCTTTTTATCTTGTCTTTGATGCATCAACTGATCTATGAAGGAATTCTAAGAAAATCTAGTCGTTTCACTTTGAATTCTAAGAAAATCTGGTCGTTTCACTTTGAATTCTTAGAAAATGTAGTCGTACCACTTTGAGTTATGGCCCTTTGCATGCATACGAATAACAGCAAAATGTAGCACGACCACATTCAGGTTGACGAGAGCTGGTTAATACACTCAGTTCGAAGTATTGGTGTTGCAGTGCAATTGTGTCTATCATACAGAGGTGGAAAGGTTTTTGGAAGTACAAACATGATTTTATGTATGTCAAGTGAATGTACAAAACAACCATACATATCTGTGATAGTATGCCTTTAAAATGGACATACTTGTTATTGGAAAATGGTATCATGACGATGATATTACTTCTAGAATTGGGGTTTATACACCATTTAGTTGGCATATGCAAAGAAAGTATAGTAGTAGTAATATTAATCGTAATAGTATAGGTAGTAGTAAGTAGCAGATGTAGTAGTAGTAGTAGTAGTAGTAGTAGTAGTAGTGGTGGTAATAGTAGTAGTAGTAGTGGTAGTAGTAAGTAGCAGTTGTATTTGTAGTAGTAGCAGCAGTTGTAGTAGTAGCAGCAGCAGCAGCAGCAGTAGTAGTAGTAGTAGTAGTAGTAGTAGTAGTAGTAGTAGTAGTAGT
Source organism: Lepetodrilus elevatus (assembly GCA_034780755.1). Lineage (NCBI taxonomy): Eukaryota > Metazoa > Mollusca > Gastropoda > Lepetellida > Lepetodrilidae > Lepetodrilus > Lepetodrilus elevatus. The sequence continues at coordinate 1,700 of JAVCKZ010101256.1, forward strand.
AGTAGTAATAGATCATCATCGTCTTGTTCATCTTCATCAGTAGTATTGGTAGTGACCATGGTGGTGGTTGTACTAAATTTAGCCTATATAAAACTAAAATAACCATCATCACCACCAGAAGCAGCAGCAGCGATACAGAAGTAGCCAGGAAACAGCAGCATCATTAACAACAGGAACAGCATCATTAACAACAGGAACAGCATCATTAACAACAGGAGCAGCATCGTCAGTAGTATTGGTACTGGTAGTAGCAGTAAAACTGAATAGAACGAGTATATAGTATTTTATTTTTTATTTTGACAAAGTTAGTTATTAGGCGGCTATACATGTATACATTATAATAGTGCCTATACTGGGAAATCAATATTAATCGCAACAATGCCCGCTCTCTACACCGGACTAATCCCACGTACCCTAACAACCAAGTAATCATAAATCTAAACGACATTTTCGACCGGTTCAACTATATTAACCACCCAAACTCTTGCCTCGGTTCCATAAGTCGTTATACATTAACATCACAAGATGTCATAACATTGTGCTGTTAAAAGGCGTAGCCCTCATAGGCACACATGAACAGAGGGAAAACTGAACTCTGGCCGACATTTTCCCACATATGTGATACAAGTCATATTAAATCCACAATCCACCGTCTTCGTCGTAAACCATTCATCAGGCAATATGCACTTTAAAGTCTGACGTCGACGTCAACAGAATGCCAGGCACGCACCCCTGACGGTGACCATCCCAAGTAAACTGGGCTCCCGTTACTGATTATGAAGTGAGTACGAAACTACGTGTGAGTTAAAACAAGTGCCAGAGAACCAGTTTTCTAGCCAAGGCCGGGACCGGGGTGTCTGGTTGTCGGCAATTTAGCCCCTCTTCATGATAACGGAGATCTGAATGGAGGGATTGTTAACGTGCTCGTCTCGATTTCCGCAAAGGTGCCGGAACAGGAAGTGTGATTCGCGGATCCTCCCGGCATATGTCGACAATAAGGGATGGGATTGAAGGGGGTGGTGGGGATGGGGGGTGTCGGGCTTGCCATGACGACTAACGCCCAGAAGCCAGAGGAACCACGAAAGTTCACACGTTAACGTGTTAAAGAGTTAGAATGTAAAGGTTAAACACCGAATGGGGTTGGGTGTCTGATGTGAAATTAATTGCTTGTTTGTACCCAGGTCGAATTCAGCAATATAGTAGGCTACACAACGCGCTTTCCTAGTAAAATGCCTATAACAGACCGTTATTATAATAGTACCGGTATCACTATTATTACTAGTAGTGGTCACTATTATTACTAGTAGTGGTAATAATAAAAATGTTAGTAGTAGGGCGGGTAATAAATATAAAAATAAATAAATAAATACAATTTTTATATTTAAAAAAAATATAACAATCCCACCAACATATTGTACTTCAGAACCAATGGTCTAGGGTAAAACTCCTGCACTGGGAAAGTTACTTTTTCCATACGATCGTACGATGCGTTGTCTGTATAGTGGACATGCAGATATCATCCTTGGTAACTTCAGAACCAGCCGGTGCTCGCAGGTACTTTACTGCAACATTCAGTGCTACGACTCAATAGTGTGTGTTTCTTCCTACAAACAACTGACAAGTCGTGATATATAACTAGAATAATCTTGAAAACGGCTCTAAACCTAATAATATATATATTTTTAAATCACCCACAAAAAGAAACAAATTACGGGCCTGGATGTAAAGTTTCCACGTTCAAAGCCACTACTAATCAAATGTACTGAAATATGGTTATACATGTATGCAATAAACACAGAGTATCTATTCTATGCATAGTACTATTCAAAATGTAAATGATATGTTATTGCATCTTACTGTATGAATACGGGGAAAGGAAACACTGTATTTTCCATTGAATAACGAGTTGCTTAAAATTGGACTCACTTCACGTGGTAAATGAAGTGTGTCCTGAATAGAATTAGGTACCCATGTGTGTGATGATGATTTTGTACCTGTGAGAATTACAGAACGATGTTGTGAAGACATGCAAGGACATATCCAAACAATTGCTATGCAACATAATGTACAGTACCTGAAAAATGAACATGCTTTGGAGTTGCCATGATAACTACAGCTGTAGATTAAACAAACAAGAAGATGTCTGATTGATGCTTATGTAAATATGTCCAGTTATATAATATGTATATATAATTTTTAGTATTTTTAGTCTTTCTTTATTCTCTCTCATCTTTTCTTCTCTTCCGTGGAGCAGTTTTAATTTAAATTGTAATAACCTCTAATCTATCCATTTTGTCCTGACTAAAATATAAAATATATGTTTAACATTTAAAAATAATCCCTTTATAAAAAGTGTTAATAACGCGTTTGACTTTCGAGAACTCTCATCAGTTTCAGTAATCCAGTAGGTTGCCGGGGAAATGCTGGATGAAATGGTATCGAATATGGTGCGAGGATCAAAGAAGAAATGACACAAAGAGATTCCGATTGGCCGTGGCTGTTCAATATGACCCCCACGACCAAGGCTGATACTTTTCCAGAACACCGTCCCGACATAGTTACATAAAATGACTTGAATTAAGAACAGAATAGTATAGGAAGTCAACAAAGTAGCACAACAACTTTACGAGGAGGCTCTGTTTTCTGAAACAACCGTCGGACTTATAATAACTTCCTCACTCTACCTTATTCCAGCCTATAAACGGTCTGGTGACCAGTCTACAAGAGAGGGTTCTCAAAGGTTTAGTAGGTATGCGTCGGTCGTGTGATATGAACATATATTAATGTAGACCTATTTCGTTGTTTAAGTGTATGCATATGTGCATCGATTCGTTTCATGAATCTTTGCGGTAGGTTTACATTAGTATAGGTTTCAAACGCTGGAACCAAAGAACAACCCACAATATTAAAGAAATTGTTGTTTAGATTTCCAACTGGTTTTTTTCTTGTTGTTGTTCTTCTTGTTGTTCTTGTTCTTGTTGTTGTTGCTGTTGTTGTTGTTCTTCTTCTTCTTGCTGTTGTTGTTGTTGTTCATTTTTCTTCTTCTTGTTCTTGTTGTTGTTGCTGTTGTTGTTGTTCTTCTTCTTCTTCTTCTTCTTCTTGTTGTTGCTGTTGTTGTTGTTGTTGTTGTTCTTCTTCTTCTTCTTCTTCCTCCTCCTCCTCCTTGTTGTTCCTGTTACTATTAAATGTATCATAAGTCGGCCTACATCATACATGTACACTCTAATACGTGTTGTCACAGATGCATTTCATACGTTGATTAATATTTACATATTTATTTTCTATTATTACTGTTGTTGTTACTAATATTAATAATATAATTACATTATTAGTAATTCTAACATTAGCAAAATGACTTGTCATCACCATCATCATCATCATTATTATCATCATTATTATCATCATCATCATTATTATCATCATCACCATCATCATCTTAGGACATATAATATACTTGTCGATGAATTTATTTATCTTTCAAACAAACTTGAAATGGACTAACAAACTACACATTTTCGACAAGTTGTCCCATGTTGAAACTATATTTCCTTGGCATTAACCACTTGCTTTTTCTTAACGTCACCAACATTCTTGCGTAGAAGACCACAGACTCTCGATTCGTTTAGGGACACATGGAGATATACACGTTCAAGGGGGAGATATACGCGTTCAAGGGGGAAATGGTTGGCTATCAGGGTTTTTCCGGGGAGAGGCACCCAATAGGCCGAAACAATACATGTGTGGCCAGTCTCCGGTCCATATAGCTCTTCTGAACGCACCGAGGGTGTGTACTCCTTCTGTGCGTGTCTCTCCTGCTCACTATGCACTGTAAGACGTACCGGTGCCACTGTACAGTGTAAGTTGTAACAGGAGCGCAACGGGCGAGTGGCGGAGGTTATGATCAGAACAGTAAGGTCCACAGATGGAATACTCGGACACTAAACGAAAGCCTTAATGAGGAGAAATGTGGATTGGGCTATTTTTCTATTTCATATTACTTGAGGTAAGTTGATTCTTTTGATATATATATATATATATCTTTTCTTTTCGATTAAGTGTACCCGAATGATAGTATACCGAATATTATAACGTCAATTTTGAGTGCCATTCTTGTATGTAAATTAGTTTCAAATTAGATAACATTTAGATTCAATGAATAAATATTTAATTATTTTATTCCGTTCAATTTACTGCATATATAACGTAACAAACCATTAATATTTATCAATGGGTAGCTTAGCGGAAGTCACATGATGTAGTAAACTGCATAGCATGGTTGCAACTAAGCGAGTCTCATTCATGATTGTTTGTGGTTCTAATCCCACGAGATATGACGTCAATTAAAAGTAGTCCCTATATGGAATGATATGGCGTCATGAGCCCAATAGCAGTATGCCTACCTGGAAAAAAAATATGACACAAATATGTATTGTTAGAAATAGGCTGACAGTATGTAAGAAATTATTGAATTATACATCGCATAGCTCCACACATTTTGGAATAGAACCTTACAACTACCGGTCTGTGACACCGGCGGGTTGTGTCAACTGTTAGTGTAATTCATACCCCCGCGTTATCAAGAAAATATACTCCGTCTGTGAGTCGTTTAAGCATGTTTTTAAATAACACCCAGGTGTAGCGCCGTGACATGGTATGTGTAAGTTCGTTACATAACGTCTCCCAACTGTGGGGGCGCCGCGGTGACATCTCGTCATATTTTCTCCCATGTCACTATATATATATACATGTGGTAATACGAGAGTAAAACTTCTGTTCTATACATAGAAACCAGCGGAGAGTGTAGATAGCCCGGTACCAATACTTCGTAAAACCTCTGTTCTACTCTTGTCATAGACATAGAAACCAGCGGAGAGTGTAGATAGCCCGGTACCAATACTAGTACTTCGTAAAACCTCTGTTCTACTCTTGTCATAGACATAGAAACCAGCGGAGAGTGTAGATACCCCGGTACCAATATTTCGTAAAACCTCTGTTCTACTCTTGTCATAGACATAGAAACCAGCGGAGAGCGTAGAGACGCCGGTACCACTACTCCGTAAAACCTTTGTTCTACTCTGTCATAGACATAGAAACCAGCGGAGAGCGTAGAGACGCCGGTACCACTACTCCGTAAAACCTCTGTTCTACTCTGTCATAGACATAGAAACCAGCGAAGAGTGGAGATACCCCGGAACCTATAATCCCTAAAACTAAAGTGAATCTGATGTAGCTAGTGAAAGTGATAAGTATTCGTTGAGTTAGTAAGAGGCGATGGAGATGGGGTGACATGATGGGGTGAGGAGGCAGTACCGAATTTAATAGTAACACTTAAGACATTATAACCAAAATGTAAAAACAAACCAAATTTAACGTACTAGTTTATAACATCTGTAACAATAATACAGCTATAGACTACTACCCAACTTTTCTAAATAATCATGTTCGTACCATAGTAAAATAACCCAAATGCATCAACCTATTATATGGCATTCAGACATTATAAACATATACCCCAAGGACGGCAATATATTACGTTGGTACTAATTACAAAGCTAGGTACCATACCGTTCCTATGTGTATGATATTCGCACCAATACAATACTAACACTGACCCAAATGCAAACTATGAACGTCAGACACTGTATAAAATATACTCAAATTCAATAATTAATTACATTTAAATAACTAAATTAACGTACCAATACAATAGTAAAAATAACCCATAATATTATGCATCGCACTATATGACATTTATACACACTAAAAATATACCCGTATTCACTAATTAATGACATTTTAATTAACGTACCAATACAATATTAAAAATAACCCAAATGCAAACTACGCTATTCAGACACATTATAAAATATACCCCAATTCACTAATTAATGACATTTAAATTGCAGAAAACATAGATCTATACCATCACCGTGTATGATATATGTAACAGCTGTAAAGGTACATGTAAACCCTATTCTGACAATTTATGACATTCAGATAACTTGAAATACTATACTCTCACACACAATGACATTGATACCAGTTGCAAAAATATACGACAATATATACATGTACAACATTAATATAATACAATCATTTTTAAAGCTGTCCCACAATATTTTTAATGTATGACATTTGTCCTATCGCAGTGTTCTAACGTATGATCATATTCGTGCCAATTTGTAAATATATAACACCACGTACAAAGGAAGGAAATATCCCCGATCAAAACATTACCAGGATAACAGCTACAAGGAAACCCGAGAGAGTTCCACCGATGTTAGGATTACGCCCATGGTCAACTAGTTCCCTGTTTCCAAATAAACATGAAAGCAAACTCCTATGACCCTAATCAGTACAGGTCCTACTGAGTGACATTGGGTGGCGAATGGAGCCGAGGTCATCAGGTGACCAAATTCGAACACGGACTGTAGAGGCGATACGGCAAGAGCCCGTCCCTGTGACCTAACCGGGTTTCTCATCCCAGACTTCCGACCAGGTTGTGGTGCTTAGCGTGTGTTCAAGCAGTCCAAAGAGACGTACTCTACCCAGACAGGTGGTCAACAGACTGCTATAGCTTTTTTCTTTCCACGTACATAGGAAATAGCTAGAGAGTCAAGTCTCCACTTCAGATAAAGATTGCGTCCACATAGTGTCTGTCTGTTGTCCGAGTGCTTGATTTGAACCACAACACTGGGTAATGGAAACACGTGGCTTACATAAGCGGACAATATCAGCTCAATAATGTGCCGCACGTCTTGAAGACAGTGCTGCTCGAAGAAGGCAACCTTGCCGAACACCCTCCTTTATTTATCTAGGAATTGTCATTAAAGTTTACGTAAAGAACTTCATCTGACGTTAACGGTTTTGTTTACTCAACGGGATATGTTTGATTACGACTAATGACCACACACACACACACACACACACACACACACACACACGCACACACACACACACACACACATACATACATGCACACATACACGCACACACACAAACACATATACATACATACATGCACACATACACGCACACACGCACACACACACACAGACACACATACACACACTAAAATAGATGTTTTGAATATGTGAACTGGAGTAATGCAAGTAAAACATACATTCTCAGTATTTGCCAATATATATTAGTTTATAACACGGATACTAACAATAGTAATTACATATAATACTTCTTTTTAGCAATTACAAGTTTCTTATATAAAAAATAACGATGTCTGTTTCATCGTAAATGAAAATGTCTGTAATACACCAGACATCGTTATTTATACAATGTAATAAATTGCGGTCATATTTCCTTAGTTTTATGTTATGAAACACCCGACATGCTAACGATATCATAATCGAAAGTAATTTGTAGCACGCTATTATACTTTGGCATCAATAGTTATATGGTTAAATATTTAAGAACAATGTTATCTGTATTTAATACTATATATATATACACTTCTAAATCATTATAATTATGCTATCAATATCAATAGTGTACATTGATTATCAATGCATGAACATGCATCGTAATTCCTGGTGAAAATATTAATATATTATAGAAATTGTTTGACATTTCCAGAATAATTTTGACGTGCATTATTAAACATCAAAGATATACTACAAGGGTGTAGTCTTCATCTAGTATTATTGCGTTAACGTCCAAACTAATAACTATATATAAATATAATTCTGAATCATAATGCATGTGAACAGAAACCTTAAATAAATATTTTAATATAACCCACCTACGTACATTGTTTCACTGCAAGTTTCACACGGGATAAGGAATACCAAAGTAACTGCTCCTAATAGAACTGAGGCTGTTAATGATTAGGAAGGACTCTGGTTTGCCGCAGTATAACTGCGTGTTTTTATCAGGAGATTAGGCCGCGAGAACGCTTAATCTATTATTCCTAGATTAAAATTACGTTGTTTTGTCTTCCTTTTAGTTTGGTGGTTCCACTTCACACAAACAAGCATACATAGTTGTACATATGCATTGTAGCTGTCATAGGATTATATTATTGATAAACATATATATATATATATTATAGCGAACATTTAAATTTCCAGCAAATTAGCATTTCGACATTGTATGTCCTTTGTGATCTTGACTCAAAAGCCAAGAGAGAAGAAACACTATATTGAAATACCAACTTTCACTTTAAAAACATAGTGTTTCTCCTGTATTCGTAATTACGGGCATTGGTATCCTTACTGAACATTATTATTCTAATTAATGATATATTAACAATGTTAACAATGTCCTAATCAAAAAGACTAGTACGCCAATAATGTTTTGGAATTTTGAATGTAATCAACTATCTATAGGCATTATAGTTAAACTGCTATTATGGTGAACAATGCCATCTGTATTCACACAGCCGTGCAGGAAAGTCATCGTTTACTTCCAAATGATAATAGATGAATGATGGTGGGCGTGGTGTTGTGGGCGTGGTAATGAGGGCGTGGTCATGAGGATGAGGGTTGGAAGATCTGTCAACAATACCCTTCAAAAGTGTATACACATCAACAAGCTAATGCGACAATCGAACATTCATATATGACTTCAACTTCTCTTGGATGTGAGAGAACATATCGTCATATGGACACTTTTATGTTCAGACCATGTGTGTAAGCAGAGTTATGTACGACCGCTTATAATAACCGCAAATGTGTCTTTATATCTAACTATAAATCCTAATAGATAGCAGATAGAGTGAAGTGGCTCCTCTGCGATGGCAGTTGTCACCTATAGTGTAATGTTTACATTATAAACAAACGTAAGTGCTACATCTTACAAAAACGAGATCATATTGGTCACTTCGGTATGTGCGACTGTCGCCTGTCAGCCATTACTCTGGCAGACTGCTTCCGCCGGAAGTCAGCGCGGTAAGAACACGTGCAACGGGTTCACCTCAATGCCATGCATACACGCATGCTGGTCTAAATTCATTGAGAAAAGTTGAATTAAAAAAATAAAACAAATATGTTCATTCACCTTGTCACCTGAGCGTGAAGCCTGCGAGGATTGGCGTTCACTTGAACAGGCGATTTTAGTGGAAGCGTATTTATAAGTGGAATTTGGGTCATACAGTTTCATGACGCCCGAGAGCAATATATAGATATATATATAGATATATATATATATAGATATATATATATATGTTACAGTCAATGTCTATAATCAGTCAATATGTATATTGACTGAAATTTTCAGTCAATATGTATATTGAC
>JAVCKZ010101267.1:0-10946 GCA_034780755.1 Lepetodrilus elevatus
ATAATGATGGTTACCGACAACTTATTACATAGAACAACTCACTCTGCATACTTTGGAGACCTTGAAAGAATTCGATAATAATTCGAAAAATAAGTACGTCAGGTCGGGCACCCCCATTAATAATGTTTGTATATGATGTCATTGTTTATAGAAAGTTTGGTGCTTTAATCCAGCGTGTCACGATTAAATTCAAAAATGGACCTAAGCCACCTGACTAAGAATATATTTTCAATAGCATAAAATACACTAATTTAGCTTTTTGCATGATTTATTAGCATGTTCAGTGGAAAAACTCTTTTATTGCCATTCCTTTTCCAACTCGAATATGATGATCATTTTCATATAGATTCAGTTGAACTAAAACTGCCATTAAAATCTGCCATTATATGCCTGTAAGCTATTCCCTGCAGGAATAATCACTGATTTGAGGGCATTTACAATTGCCTGCAGCGATATGAAGGTCAATAAGTACATTAAAAACATTGAACTATGTTTCATAACTTTGGAAAAACTAACAGCTTTCAGAAATTATGTGTTTAGATTTTTTCGTTAACATTGGCAGACTATAATTATTCTGATAGCACAATATAATTAAAATCAGATCTGGTTTCGGTCCTTAAACATTTTGACATTATTTTTCTAAATGGATATTTGAGCATCAATTTCGGATCTGATTTTATTGGAAAATTTATATTGTAACAATTTGATAATTTTTAGTAGTACAGAAAAATCATCTAAACGTGTGATGTGATATAATTACAGTTGACTGGGCTGCTTTAGCAAAGCAATGGATAACACAACGAGAAGAACCCGTCGGTCATGCCCCGTTACATGCTGCCCCTCCTCCCCCACCCCCAGGACCACCCCCACCACCACAGCACCCCCCAGGATTCCCACCCCCGGGTTTCATGCCAGGTGGCCCCACTGCCCTACCCCCAGCACACGCCTACCCTGATGGTGTCGTCCCGAATGATATGGACATATCTGATGAAGAGAATGGCACCAATAGAGATTCAGGTTTGTTTTTTAATGCAACTATAATTATTTTTAGTTTAATTTTAATTATTTATTTTGTGTAACAATTATTAGTAGCAAACAAGCTCGTCGTAGGGTGTGTGCACAAAAACATGCATTATGAATTAAATAAGTGGATTCAATCAATCAATGGTTTATAGATAAGTTTATAAAAGCATTACCGGTAGTAATTTCTTCGTCAAATTTTAAGATGATATTCTGACAGCATCTTTGAAACTGTTCAGCTGCCAGAGGGCCGCCACCGCCGCCGCCGCCACCTCCACCACCCCCCAGCAATGGTAACCACGGTCAGCAGAGTGGGTGGGGATGGAACGACGACACCTGGGGCCCGCCTCCTGGGTCCTGGGGCATGTCAGGGGACAAGGTCAATCAGGTGACATAAGCTTAGAACACTTACCAGTTAACTACCGTATATCATACTAATACTATGTAAATCTACATCACAGTGATAGAAACTTGCCTTTCAAACTTACCAGCTTGAATAACAAATGTTTGCCAAAAACATTAATTTCTACCATTTCTTAGGATACCTTTAGCATTGGGAAAAATGGCCCGTGCTAACTGGCTAGTGTGAATTTCTATCCCTGTAATGTCATCCTAACATGTTGTACTCGTTATTAATGTTATTTGCATCCAGGTTTTATGTTGTAAATTTGCTGAGATGCTAGTGACGTGAAGATTTCTTTCTAATGTTTTTAGAGTACTTTGTATTATGTCTCGCATATTTTTCTAGGATCATGGAATTCTTAAACATGGCTGGTGTAGCGTTTCACGTAGTTACGCTACGAGCGTCTTCTCCTATTCATTAACATTAATTATGATTCTCGTAGCGTAACAATAGTTCTGTGGAATGGGGACCAGTACTTAGTTATTTCATTTGCTTTTCACAAACAATTATATTGCATACACATGTTGTATCATACTTTCCCCACTAAATAGTAATTATTTCTGCTGGTGTGCTATCAACGAGTAGTGAGTTTAACGCTATTCATGAATTATGTTTCAGCCCACTGAAGGCTTTGAATACGGCCATGGGACGACCTTCCATGAGAGCTTCGACTACAACCATGGCAGTGACCAATTCAACTACTTCGACCAGGTGACATACACTTTGAATGTTTGAAAATATTTAAATGTCATCACATAAGTGAAAGAATCTTTAAAGTGACTCTAAACTCCAATTTTAAAAATGATGTGAATATATAAAAAAAAAATGATAACTGAATTAAAGTATTAACTGATAATTGGTAACTAAATTAAAATATTTACATTATTCTAGAGCCCTGAACACTGTTGTATTTCTTTAAAAATTGAATTTATTTAAAATTAAATCAGGATCTACTAGTTTACTTGTCTGCTAATAAATTGCTTGTTTATTTCTATTGAGATCTTGCATGTGACGTCAATCAATACATCACACAGCATTGCGGGTGGCAAGACAATGGGATTTTCCGCCGTTGCTCACGTCATCACATTGTTTTCTGCCACCCAAACCGTTTTTTTGCCACCTGATGATTGTTCTGTGCAAGGCCTCAATTGTGATGGACATTTTTTTCAATATTGACTACATTGTTGTGTACAGCCACCAGCTGAGAACTTCGACTACTGGGCGGCTCCTTCTAGCATGCCTCGCCACTCGCGGGGAGACCGAGACCGAAATCACTCACCAAAAGATGACGCTGGTGATGAATCGGGAATAGGTATGGGAATTTTTATTCTCCCCAAATTCTGCCCCAGAAGCCGGACATCATTGTTACCTTTCTGATGCGATCATGATAGGATGCGCTGTCTGTACAGTGTTGATACAATTCTCATCCTTTGATCTGTCAGTACCAGCTGGTGCTCGCAAGCTGTGATGCAAGTTAAATAATCTTGAAAGCGACTCTAAACCCCAACTTTAAAAAAGTCACACCAAAAAAACAATACAAACGTAAATCATTCAAATTTCAACCCTCTTGTATAAAGCCCAACTTGATTAATAATGAATATGATTGATGGCAGATGCAATGAAGAGGAAGTCGCTGCCTATCTGGATCCGGGAAGGCCTGGAGAAGATGGAGAGAGAGAAGCAGAAGAAGATGGAGAGAGAGAAGAGGGAGCAGGAGATGATGGAGGCGGAGAAGCAGCGCCACGTGGCGGAACAAGAGGCCCACAATGAGGTGATGAGGGACCGCGGCGACGGAGATCAACCCTGCTTGCCCAGGAAGAGCAGATTTGTAAGTTGCCGTTATTTGTGTTGTGAAGTATTTACATTGTTGTTGATTATGGTTGAAATATTCCCTTTGCGATGTAATGCACTAAGCCAATGAAATCTATGTTGGGAGATGCTGTTATTTTTGTTGTCAATTTTTCATGTTGCCTTCGTTGCAAATGGGTGTAAGATTCCTGTAGTGACATTAAACTACATATTCACTCTCCCTCCTGTTGCCTATTATGCCATGATACAACAATGTAAAGTATCAATATTAAAATAAAATAAAATAAACAGTATTGCATTCATTTGAAAATCCTTGTCGTTTCTTACTGTTTGAATGAAAGATTCCTGCTGCAATGTAAAACAATATTCGCTCTCTTACCGTTTAAAACTTTTAAAGTAATAATTTCCTCGTGCACTGTTTGACCTTGGAAATTAATTATAAAATGTTTGGCATATTCGAATCCTAACGGAGGTTTCTGCTATCTCTATTTCGTTCGTCGCAAATTGGTGAAAGATTCCCGCAGCGACATTAAACTCCATATTCACTCACTCACCCTCTATTTCGTAGGATTCTGATGACGAAGATGAAAAGAAACCAAGTCAGGAGTCTGTGCCATCACCGAAGAAAGCCTCGCCCCCAAGACGCAGTCCCACCCCAGAGATAAAAACAGAGGAGGAAAAGAAGATTGAATTGGTTTGTGAAAGAGTCAGAATTTATGTCTGTGCCATAAAATTTATGATGTGACGTAAAATTAATTCACTGTGTCAGCCGATGTTTGCTTGTTTACCATAACACTAGTTTGTATGTGCTACAGCTGTTGCAGTTTTTCCTTATGTCTTTAAAAAACGGAAGAGATTTCTTGAAAGTTTCTCAAATATTATAAAACAAAAACAAAATGTACACATCATCAACTAAATGTCTTTGGTTAGTTTTTGGAATGTTTGGGAAGGAGTCATTTGTGGGCTGGGAGGGAATGTTTGTCTCTTGGGTCTGCTGATAAAACCCAACAGCAGGGGCCTGTTGCTCAGAACAGTTGTAACTGGGCTCCCGCCACAATAGAAAGCGTCGACTTTACAATAGTTGTAGCTACACTGAGCAATGGGCCTCAGATAGGCTGTGACTTGCTTTTCATTGCCTCTGGCGTTATTGTTTTGCAGATAATGAAAGTAAAGAAGTGGATGACGGAGATTTTGCTGGAAGTGACAATTCAAGAAACAGAGGCTGTGGCTAAGGAAGTCTATTACAAAGCTAGGAACAATGCAGCTCGAGGTATCTCATCTTCAGCTCAAACCCTTGTCCTTTCTGTAACCAGCTCCACTTTCAGAGTCCAGTCAGCGTGCTACTGGACTTGTCAACTCTTTGGTCGGAGAAGACTATTTCGTGAATATCACAAAAACTTGAGTTTGCAAACATTACTTGTTGCCAATAAAAGAATATGTAACACATTTTTGTTAAGACATCATTTAATTCACAAGACAAATGCCACACTTGATTCTTAAAGAGATTTCCAAATTTGTGTATGAAATCTAAAAAGTATTTTTGGTTTGAAATCACATAAGTGAAATTCAATTGGTAATTAATTGTATGCTATGACACATTGACTGAGAAATGTGAGATCATAGTAATGTTTTCTTTAACTGGTCAAAAGTCTGTCAAATTCTGGTGTTGCTATGCAATTTACCAAGGAACCTATATGATGGTACAGGTACTGATATTGATCAGCTGAAATATGAAATATTAATTTCTGTGGAGGATGGTAAGATTCGTAATGTCCTTCCCAATGTTTTTGTCTTTGAGCCTGTTTACTGCCTAGCTTCCATTTCAGTCCATGTCTGGCCTATGACGTGTGTGAAGGTCATGAAGTGCAGACAACTCTTGTCTGCTGAGCATCCAGTGTTTCTTACTTCACTAATCATTGTTGTATAATTTATCAAAGCTCCGGCAAAGCAGCTTGCCAAGTCCTCTGCTTTGGCCTCAATCTCCGCTCTCGGTAAGTGTTTTCTTTCTCGGTTTAGTCTAGAACTTGTGGATTGCCATGCACTAGCACTAGCAAATCTCATTGGAGCACCAATAAGTGACCACAGTGTATGTTTGTCTCTTGTGGAAGTGTTGCTCTGTATTTGTGCATAATATACTACGATCTCTTGGGAGATGATGGTGATTGAAACAAATGTCAAAGCAACTCGACAATGGTGTGGCACTGTTGAATTTTCTTACATGGCAGTCCATTACATTACTAATCCGATTTTGTTTGTGACTAGAATATTCGGATAATTATGCATGTTATGAAAAATTGGAATTCAGCTTGCTGTCAAAATCAAATACATTTTTGAAGGCTGTTAGGTTATATTTCTATCTTGAAACATGTATCCTTCACTTCTTGAATGTTTTTGGTCAAATTTTGCAAGTTAAATCATAATGTAAAATGTCTTATTTCAACTGTTGATAAGTAGCAGTATAATTTTTGTTTAAGAAAGCAATGCTAAATGTTTGTACGATGTTTTGTATGTATCCGTCCATCAAAATACAATCGGCTTTGGAATACAGATGAAATATTTTGTCATGTCTTGTTGGAAATGATTGGTCCTTGGCACCATTTTTTTAAGCTCTTGTATACCTACAAGACCACAAAACCACCTATGGGTTGAATTTATGTACCTATCGAGACACATACAGGTCTTGATGAATACGAGAGCTTTATGAAAGGGTACCCTGAGCTGGCTTTCATAATAGGGTGATATTGTGGTTGTGGCATAAATTGGGGCATACGCCATGTTTTTACTATAGCAGGAAATTACGTAATCCTTGATTTACATGACCCTGTCGTGAAATACAGGCATAGGCTCTTCTGTACAAAACATCGTACTAAGGTAACCATATCCATCGTATTAACTATTTTCCTACATAATGGTTACTATGGTAGATGAGATTGCATTAGTTACGCCGTTTAGTACACAGGGGCCCTGGTAGGTAAGGAATCGTGCAGGGTTTGCTAGTGTTATGGTTGTCGTAGGTGTGGAACTCTGGTCACGCAGTGAGATGTTGTTTCAGGACTTGGCTACGGGTCTGGCAGCGACGACGAGGAATCTGAGGACACCGAGAACTCTGACGACGATCTGGAAGCCAGCATACGAAGAAAGAAGGAGCTGTTCGCCAAGCAGCACAGCAACATCTTCACAGACGACGAAGACGATGCCGATGACAACCGAACACATCGAGAGTCCAGTAGAGGTACAATTACGACCATTAATGAGTCTAGAGTTTTCAGATTTTTTGGCGTACTGTAACTCATTGTGCCAAATATGTATATTTTTATGAAACTTATAATATCCAGTTGTTAATCAGTTCATGCAAGCACTCTGGTACACAAAGATTCTGTCAACAATTTTCTTTTTTTAATTCTCTGTAATTTATAATGTTCTAAATGTATTCCTTGTTCTAAATATTATTCATTTATTTTTATTTTATTTTTTCTAGATAAAGACCATGACGATTCACTTGCGTTTCTGAAAAATCCATTATCTGAGAAACATAGATACCCATTCCATAACAGAAACGAGGGAATTCCAGGGTTAGATGTGGTAGCTGATGAGGTTGGGGATGATCATGAACATTCTAAACGTACGAAAAAAAGTAAATCTAAGTCTGCAAATTCGAAAGACTCTTCCAAAAGTAGGAAGGATAAGAAACGAAAACGGCCAAGTGTTAGTGGTAGTTCTAGTGAGGATTCTTCTAGTTCTACTGTAAGCGGTTCAGAAAGCTCAAGTGGTTCAGAATCTAGTTCAGAAGAAACCTCCCACTCGTCCGATGAGAAAAAGAAAAAATCAAAATCACAATCACGTAAAAATTCTGCCAAGTCCCAGAAATCGAAATCTAGGGATTCAATGGACGCTAAGACGGAGAAAGTTAAGTCTCGCGAGAAATCGAAAAGTAAGCACAAAAGTAGCAGTAGTGGCCAATCTCGGTTTGACGATGATGGGGAGGTCAGTAGTCACAAGGGGAAGCGACGAAGTACGAGTAGGGATAGGATACGGGAAAGGGAGGTAAGGGGGTACAGCGAGGATAGGGAGTCTGGTTATAGGGACAGGAGTACTAGCAGAGACAGGCGACGAGATAGGGACAGCGTCAGTGGCGGTAGGAGTAGGGACAAATACAGGAGCCCCAGTAGGGATGACAGGCGGGACAGAGACCGACGCAGTGTCAGTAGGGAGAGGTACAGAAGCAGGAGCCGAGAACATGACCGTCATGACAGTCGATCGAGGGACAGACATCGGAGCCGGTCACGTGACCGCGGCAGGCACAGCGACCGAAACAAGGACCGCGACAGGAAGGAGAAACGGCGAAACAGATCTCGGGATAAGTATGACGACTACAAATCTGAGAAGTCGCATCGGAGCAGCGACGGGAGCAGGTCCAAGGCCAAGAGGAGGAAGCGTTCACAGTCATACTCGTCCGAGAGCGAGCGTGACTATCGGCGGAAAGAGAGTCGAGATAGCCGGCATTCTCGCAGGCATGATGATGATGACGATGATTATGAGCGCGGTGGTGGTGGTAAGAGATCCAGTGGCAAACACAAGAATATATCATATTCAAGGTGGGGTTTGATTCCGATTTTCATGCTTTCATTATTTTGTTTTATTCTTTAACTGACTGGTTTTAAGGACCAGTCAAGTTTGTATGATCATGCAGCGTGACCTTCCAACTGGTCTATGTTCATGAAAATGTGACTATGATGATATTAATAATAATAAATAATAATAATACAAATAATTACTACTTTTAATGTGCCAAAACCACCCCCCTAAGGCCTTCTCAAAGTGCGACCATATTATCCTTGGTCAATGGATCAATGTGCAGTCTGTGTTCCTTCTCAACTCCCTAGGGAGTATTCAACACAAGCCAGTATAGTTGTCTGTTCTCGTTATTCATAATTCGTAAATAATAACTCCTTTAAAACTTTCATGCTAATTAAATCGGCAAATGTGAGTTTTTATTTGGCTTAATCAGATATACGTTTTACAAATAATGTGTTAAGAATCAATTGTTTCTAAACCAAATACCTCCACAATTACTTTGATTTTGCTGTTAAATGGCCATGTGACAGCTTGTTAAAAATGGTGAAAATTGCTTTATATTGCCACTATCCAGTTGAGTACAACTTCTTAGAACTTGTATACATTTTCTTTTGTGTTGTAAATTTGAGAATCATGCATTTACTGGTCACATTTCTGCTATTTACGACTGTTTTGTCTGTGCTGTGGTGTCCATAATATTCAATTCACTTTGAAAAAACTGTTATAATGTTTCATGTTATTGAAAGTTCCTATGTTCAACACTAATTGTTAGCCTTTCCTAAGTTGGCTTCACCAGTACTAAAGCATAGGGACAGCAAGTCGACACAAGGTAGCCTAAGATTCTTACAAAATCCGCTGACATAAACTGGTAAAACAGTGTGACTTATAAAAACTGTGTAATGCCATTCATAGAAACACTCGTAAGTCTCACTAGCAACTGTGCTAAAATGTTTGCAAAATATCGTGATTTACGTCCATTGGAATATTTCTATTAAAGCATTTTTTTTTACATTTTCAAACCATACCATGTTAATTTTCATTGACATAACCTTGATTAGCAAGTATCTAGTGATATACCGATTAAATGTTGCCGGAAATTACCTATACAAGACTTACTGTCCCTATTATGTTGTTACGCTGTGCAGATTTTGTCTCCATGACCTCGGGTTTTGTTTCAGGTCACCATCTCCACGGAGACGATAACACGGAAGACCATATAGTCCCAGACGTAATATTTAAGTTAGTATTATTGGGCATGGTGCTCGCTTAAACTGCACTCGCAGATGTAAATCGATCTGGATGTAAATGAACTTTTATATTTGCCTGATTGCATTTTCAGTAAAATTGTGAATATTTTTATTTCTTGTTGTTTTTATGAAGAAACCTTTCTGAAGTGGAGACTTTGGTCTGTATATATGGAGAAGATTGATATGCCAGCTCGGATTTCCAAATACATGCAGAATATTGTATGTTGCATGTCAAAGGATGTAAAAGCAGATATTGTATAGTATTGTGCTATTAAAGGCATAATATCACAGTTGATAGGCCTGTATAATGGACAAACAAATTTCGATCTGAGACTAATTACGTTTGATTTATCCACCTTAAAGTTGTTATTTAGTGATGTACTTGATCCCCAACACTCAATGGTTACAAAGAAAATCATATTTTATATGAAATAGGGGAACGTTCCGCTATTTATCTAGTCTTAGATGCATTAACAGTGATTAAGTCATCTATGAAGGAATTCTAAGAAAGTCTAGTTGTTTCACTTTGAATTCTTAGAAATGTATTTGTACCACTTAGAGTTATGTCCCTTTGCATAACAGCAAAAAGTAATACGACCACATTCAGGTTGACTACAGCTGGTTAATACATTAGGTTAAAAATTGGTCTTGCAATGCAATTTTGTCTATCATACAGCGGTAGAAAGGTTTTTGGAAGTACAAACACGATTTTATGTATGTCAAGTGAATGTACTTTGCAGTTGTAGCTAGGAACTAATCCAAATCAACCATAAATATCTGTGCTATTATGCCTTTAATATCAGTTTGTATAGTGTAGCAGCAGATACCGACACTCGGAAGAGGTAAAACCAGTATCACAACATACATCAATCGGATCAACCGAGCGACATCCACAGATATCCTCTTGGACCTCAATGGTAGTTTACCATATTGACTGGTTTCCTTGTATCAGGGATAACTCTAATATTCAATTTATAACGTGCATTGTTATTGGTTGGTAAGGAATTTACCCAGGTAACCCGGCCGCCTGCCCGGGATCTTGGCGGATCCACCATTATCTACCATTATGGGAAAGCCCCATTGAGGTACGAATGTATATTTCCGATTCGGAATGTCGCGAAGTTGCTACGAATGAACATTAATATATACCCCTCTTCCGGTCTCGTTGCTATGGTTTCTTTTGTTCTAAGTGTACGTGTATATCAGGATACACATACACTCTTTCAGAAAATAGTTATGACTGATTCAAGAAAGTAACGTGGCTATGTCACGTACACATGCTACAACAAAACCACGTGCAGCACGAAATAATTGTTCATCCAAAAGCATAAACAGTTAATGAGGGTCTCCGTGGGTGATCTGGCGGGTCGATGATTTATTAAAAACGTACATGTTATACATTTATGTTCTCAGAAATTACATAGCTTTTACATTTAGGGCGTTTTCGATTATCACTGATTTTGTTGTTGCTGGGTTACTCGGAGCACGTGTATTTCTAAATAGAATACTGCGGATCGTTGTCGGAGCGTGTGGTGATTTTGTTGTCGGGGTGCCTGGAGTACTAGGATTTCAAGATGGCGTCATGCGAGGAATATCTTTGTTTTGTAATCTGTAAGTAAGCGTGTATTAATTAAGATTGAATGTCACAGCATTAGTAAGTGCATACTTTTGTAACAAATAACTTTGCATAATCAAGACATTTGCTATGCATGACACAGTGTATTTTCTGTGATACTAGTATAATGAATTTGAACGTGAATGCTATGGTAAACATAACAGTGAACTGACATG
Organism: Lepetodrilus elevatus; assembly: GCA_034780755.1. Classification (NCBI taxonomy): domain Eukaryota; kingdom Metazoa; phylum Mollusca; class Gastropoda; order Lepetellida; family Lepetodrilidae; genus Lepetodrilus; species Lepetodrilus elevatus. The sequence continues at coordinate 10,846 of JAVCKZ010101267.1, forward strand.
TTGTTTGGTGTGCGGTTGTCCGATAACGGATTTTCTCGTTCGATTTGTTATCGTGGGGAATACTCACTACGCATGCGCATACATTTTGCCCCGACAACGAG
>JAVCKZ010101278.1:0-10946 GCA_034780755.1 Lepetodrilus elevatus
TAATTGCGGCATATGCGTATAACGGACTTCGCATATAACGGACAGAAATAGCCGGTCCCAATGAGTCTGTTATATGTAAGGTCTACTGCACATGTTTTCCTTTTATTATGTGATATTGCAACATTGGTTCTCTCTTCTGTTGTTCAGTTCCTGGTTGTTCCTGGAGATAAAGAAGTCTGTGTTTACAAGAGAAATACCTGGGAGAAGACTTCCATCACTGACTCGGATATAACACAGGTGAGAAAACTCACCCTCCAAACAAACAGACCTAAGGGAGGCTACTCTGTCATGGGTCCAATAGACAAATTCATTCAAAAACTCAGCCATGATTTGTGAAATAATTTTGTAACCCCAATTTAAAAGAAAAATGTAAATAAACATCCCCATATATGTATTTACAGAGGCTGTCCATCGTGGAGTTCTCGCCGTCTGGGCGACAAATGGCCGTGACAAGTTGTGCAGGACAAATTCACATCCTCGACTGGACATCACGTAAACTGGTCGACACGTATGTATTGATTTCCTATTGTTATTCAGACAGTTGTCAGATGAATTGCTTGAATTCAGTGTGGAGTGAAGGTAGAACTAGTTCCTGTTTGTTTCTACTTAGTAATCCATTAAATGTATATCGTATATTTTGCAGGCAATTCCATGAAAACAAGCTGAACATATGCGCTCTGGCATGGAATCCATCTAGCGGAACTCAGGTCGCGTACTGTGATGTGGAGGTATGACCTATAGTCCCAGACATCCTTTAGCCACTCCTGGCCTATTCTCAGATTGTCGCATGCGAGTTAAAGATCCACGATGCGACATAAAACAGTAACTCGCTCACTCACTAGTACAGGAGATATGCAGGGCTCTGGACTAACATATGCCCGACGTACAGGGGCAAGTTAAATTGTACTGCGGGCAACCTACTTTTTAACATTTTGCACCTTACTACTTGCCCTGACTTGCTCTGCGGGCAAGTAACTCAGAATGTTAGTCTAGAGCCCTGAGAGGAATGATTCTATACAATTTTTAAAGATTCCCACAGTGACGTTAAACTCCATAATCATTTATGAATTGCCTCGAGCTAGCGGTGTCAATATGACTTAGATTTTGCGTTCGTAAAGAGAGTTCGTCTATTACCATGCGATACATTTCTGAATTGTGTTGCAGGGACAACTTGGAGTCTTGAACGTGGCCAGTAGCGGCACAAACAAGGTAGTAATGCGTTTAGTTAGCATTCAGGACTGAGCATAGTATTTGTGTAATAATAATATGACCGTGTATGGTGCCAAATCCATATGCTCAAGGTTCTACTTATTATAACTGTTAATGAATACTCTAGAAATGTTTGAAGTGTAAAGCAAGTTTAATTTCTTTTCTCTCCTAATGTCTTTGAATTTGGATCACTCCCGTCACAATACTTGCCAATGTTCTGTCATCATCCGAGAATGTTCCGCTGTAATCAACAGGTTAATGGCGACGCCATTCAGGACAACGAGTTTTCCGGCGTGTTTGACGACAGTGACGACGACATGTTACTACAGGCCAGCAACTGCTCCGACCCCACCAATGTCAAGGTCAGTCAAGATGGAGGACCACCAGATGGGGATGTGACCTCGCAGGGTGACCGAGATGGCGACCGCGATGGCGCTGTGGATGATGACGATGATGACGATGACGGAGGTGATTTTGATAGCATGTAGTTTTGTGTTGGTTCTGTCAATCTCATTATCATAGCTAACCTAAACATTAATTTAATATGTTTCATGCTTCCAGGGTTCCACTTAGACTTCAATTTTTTAGAGTCCCGGGGACGCATGTTGATATACTTATCAACAATTTGTATTAATAAAGTACGTCTAAAGTTGCAATTTTTGCGTATGGGACGCAGGATTGCGCGTTCGGAGAAACCCTGTGCTTCAATGAATAGAAATAAATCATGCCCATGTCATCATACCTGGCCCTGAGAGTACAAGTTCATGCTCAGCTCAAAGGTTTGTTCACAAATCTCCCATATACAATCTGAGCTTGAGCATGAAATCGTACTCAAAAGTTACGTAATCTTGGGCCCAGCTACCATGAATGATGCATTTTTACTGTAATCACTGATTTAATGAAACACATTGGATGGCTTTGTGACACACCGTTGTACCGTTGTATATTACAGACTTCCTGAAGGGCATCCGACCTGCGAAGATAATCGACGACAACGACGATGCCAGTAGTACAGTGGGAAGTGTGTTCTCCGAGCCGATGAGAGCTCTACCTCCACCGGTGGACGTGTTCAAACCCACGCCCATGCAGAAACCGTTCCAGTCCGGATCCTCTCCAGCATATTTGTCTAACAGATACATGGTATGTGGACTAGTGTCGCAACGAGTAGAAGATTCAATAACCTAGTAGACCCGATCCTTAGTAACTGGGTCAGCCTATATGACGCCCTACTAGACCAAAACCAGTTGTCGTGTGTATACTAGTATTTTATTGCATTTTGAATGAGCCAATACTTTTTTGTAACCAGAATTTAAAATAAATATTCTGCGACAAACATGTTAAGTTGAAGGTGTTAATATTAATTTGAAGGTGTGGAACAGCGTCGGCATTGTGAAGCAGTACGTGAGTGATGAAGAGCATTCCATCGACGTGGAATTCCACAACTCGTCCACGCACCACCCGATGCATCTGACCAACAGTCTGGAGTGTCACATCGCCGACCTCAGCTCCGAGGCTCTCGTCCTCGCCTGCGCCGCCAGCGACGACGGCCCTAGGTGAGTACTACTCGCGTTCTGTCCTCTAGCTTGCTCTTCTTAACCCTCTCCATGCTGGGGACAACCTGAGATGCCATAAAGAGCAATGCCTAATCCAGCATGAAGAGAGTTAAAGCATAGGCGCTGCTCCTTTCTAGCTGTTCTGTCTGTACTTTGTAACTGCGCATGTCTCGGACAGAAAGTACAGACAGAACAGCTAGAAAGGAGCAGCCCCATGTTCTCACAGTGGATGTTGCATGCCATTCTATTCTGAGGTTCTGTATAGGATTCTGTTATATTTTGGTACGTTTCAGGAGGTCTATCCTCGAAATGTTCTTGCGATCGTACGACAATCTTAAAGATTGGAATAGTAGGGCTATGACTATGTTACGCACGTTCTTAGGCTAAAAAGATTGTAAGACGCTCCCCGTTCTATTTCAGTAAGGTTCTGTGCATGCACTTTGGATCATGGGACAACAGCAAGGAGTGGACCGTCAGTCTGCCTGAAGGAGAGGAAGTACAGGTAAGAAATGTCACTCGTTGATTCTCATGCTCTTGATACTTATGTCTAATAATAAAATACTGCAGGTGGTAGCACAGTCAAAGTTTGGAATTAAAGGTCACAAGTTTAAAGTTTGGACTAAAATCTTTGACGAACAAATTTTACAATTAGTCAACAGGATCACTTTTTATACACATGTTATGATTTACTACCATCAGGTCGAAGGTATCTTGTTCCAAATTTTAAATAAAATAGGTATCAAATGTCTTTTACTCCTATTTAGCGTGTCTTGTTTAAATAATTGTTAATGTTTGATGCACAGTATCTTCTTCTTATAATATCTTATTATTATTATATATGTCTCTTTCAGTATTAGTGCTCTTAACGCCTGTCTACAGTGTACATTTTTAGTCCCTCAGGTTTTCAGCCCTGTACAGTTGTTCTTCACTTGTATGTACATACATTTTAGTGTCTCCCATTGTTGTTTTGTCAAATGTTGTTTTTATATGTGAGTGCTTCCTCTGTGATGCAAAAATAATTCCCTTATGGACAATAAAGCATTATCTTATAAACGTACCCAAGGGATCGGCCATCAATGCCAGAGTTCTATTACTGGGTGTCACAAGGATTGGTTTGTGGTTTCAGGCGCTGACAGTGGGGGGCGGCTTCATCGCAGTGGCTACGGACGCCAGGAACGTGCGGGTGTTCACTGTGGGTGGCGTACAGACGGACATCTTCTCCATCCCCGGCCCTGTGGTGTGTCTGTCCAGCCACACACACCGACTCATCATAGTGTTCCACGCCGGCATGGGTGAGTGGCTGCGCTCTGGCGTGCTGACATATGTGCCGTACATTCCAGTTATTCTTGGGCCGTAGTTACAGTAGACCTCGCATATAGCGGCCTCGCATAAACCGGACCCTCGCATATAACGGACTGAATCTGAAGTCCAGATCCCGTCTAACGCTAATTGTGGCATATGCGTATAACAGACTTTGCATATAACGGACAGAAATAGCCGGTCCCAATGAGTCCATTATATGCGAGGTCTACTGTATTTTGAATTAATTTCTTCCTCTGTTACAGTGATGTTAGCGACTCCAGTCCCAAAGCTGACCCCGAGTGGCAGGTGATCAAGGGATTGTTGACGGTCAACGATCACCTTAAAGGCATAGACCACGGAAAGTTTGCAGCTAAAACTCAGTTGGAGAAAGAAGTCGATGACGCTGTGGCAGCTGGTGATGTGGCACGGGCAGAACAACTGAGTGACCGCCTTGCCAACAGAGAGGTATTTAAAGCTACTTTACAACACTTATATCTGTTGCCCAATTAACCCTCTCCCTGCTGAAGGCAACCTGAAATGCCCTAATTAGCGGTGCTTTTGCCTAACCCAGCAGCGAGAGGGTTCAAGGGACAATGTCTGACTTTTCCACCTACCAGTATTAAATATTGTGTACTCTATGTTTATTTAGAAATAGCTGATGGGATTTGTGTGTGCTTTCAGGATAGAACATATTTTGATTGCTTCTACTTTAGTGTCTGCAGATCACCTTTGAGTAGTTGAGCATGTTGTCTGATAGTATTCAAATATCTGAGTAGTTCCTGTTCACAAAACAAGGAATGGTTACCCAGGAAGCTGAGATGGAAATGTAAATGATAATAGCACCTAGAAATGGCAGCTTGGACTATATACTCCCCAGAGATTTGAGAAGGTAAATGAGGCCACAATGATATCCTGATCATTTCTCATGTTCACTATAAGACCATATCACTCTCATAAGTGCCCAATCGCCTACTGTACATCAATTAATGTGTCTCTAATTTAATGCGACCTCTAGATATAAGACGTAAATGCAACACCAATAAAATGCAAACGGTAATGCGGAAGTGTATGTAAATACTGGATGGGCTATTTCCTGCATTATTATGTTAATATTGTGCCAAATCCATGCTCAAAAGCTTTCTCGTAGCTACATTAGTACCCCGGTCAATGGACACTCATTTTACCTTCTCAACTACCTGGAGAGTATCCAACCCAAGCTGCCATTTCATGTGCTAGAAGGTTAAGATTCACAATTCCATCTCATACAACAGAGTAACCGTTTGTAGTGTGGATCTAAATACTTTGCTCAAGAGTGCTAAGCCTATGCAATGGTGTGTAGAGCTAGGCTCAAACCCAGGACAAGAGGCAGACTTGCTACCGCTATACCACTGTGCTCTGCATTCTGAGCAAAGCAACATGTTCACAAATTAATTAGACAAATGAAGTATTGAAGCTTGAAAATATATTTATTTCTATGCTTATTACATACGGTACGGTATATTGCGGTACATGCGACTAAAGTGTTCAAGGAGAACTTTTGATTATTGCAATACCTTGACCTGAGAGAAAATATAAACATAAACACAAACTTCTGTGCAGGAGCTAACCTTTAGTGGCAAGATCATATTTTGTGTATACAAAGTGGAAACATATTTTTTAATAACAAAAATATTTTTCTGCATAATAAAGGAAAGATATGCACACAACATAAAGCATAGTAATGATGCAGTCACTAAATATTACAATGGCACTTTACTCTAATACTGGACTGATCTACATTTCTTTCTGCAAACCACCATTTTCTTGTAAAATAAAAGTATTATTGGACAGAATTGTATTCATGAATGTCAGAGGGTGGGTGTATTTAAATCAGTAAACGACAGAAAGGAAAATCAATCATATTATTTTGTTGAGGAAATATAGTTTGTGTCCTTTGATCTATATACAAGGACGATCTTGCCACTTTCTGCCCGTCGTGGACAACAATATTGTGATGTAAAAACAAACCAAACCTTCTTTATCATTCTGCATGAGAACATTGGACAACACATCTTTGGTACGATCAATATATCAAAATATTTCATTACAAAATATTCTTCACTCGATGCAAACTATCAGTATCACAATTTGTCCATAGGTTAAAATAAGCAATTTTATATATATATTAACTGTATATTCATGCACTGCAAAACTGCGAGTGATTTTACTAAGTGTGCAACAACAAGCAGAGCAATTCTTTTCCTGGCACTTCTCTGCTGGATTTGATAAATACAGGATTCCCACAAAGTGGCACGGCTAAAACACCATTCACATTAAAATTGTGACAATGTGCATACTCACAATATGCATACATTGAAATGAATTTCCAGTACTCATATTTTTTAAATAATTTTTGCTGATCATGCACAACTGTTAACTTGGATCTATGTTCACGTTTAGACTTCAGTTTTGTTGACATTTAAGTTTTCTTTGTAATATTTGCCACATTGATTTATTAATTACATGATGAGATGATAGTTTACTTCTTTGGCTTTGATACAAACAACTTTTGGTGCAATAATGTAAAAAGTAATTAAATATTGTCAAGCAGTTAAAAAAACATGCTTCCCAACATTTTTGACAAAATACATATGAATGTAAGTGATTTTTCAAAAGAAATCATGTTTTAGCCTTGTGGAGTATAGAGTCATTATCACAATATGTTTCTATATTGTGAATAGTTAGATCTGCAGTTAGAAAACAATGACAGCTTATGCAATCTTTTCCAACTTATTAATAAATCACGTGGCACCTACGGGTGAAATATTCCCGCCGCAATGTAAAACATTAATTAATTCATTATCCATCACATATTCACATCAATCTTTTCTTCACAGACAGTCATATAAATATAATTTGCATTCAGAAGTGCAATGTGTTGTCATCTACTGTATATACATGATCTGATGATATACAAGCAAGTCTTTCTACTGTACATAATCAGTCTATAGCCTAACATATTCAGAAGTGTCCATCTCAATGTCGTCACTTTCTTTGCTGTGAAGGTCATTCTTCATACAAACATAGTCTTGTAGGCAAGTCGGAATGGGCAGACATCTTGATCCGTAGAAAACGTTTGCTCGAGATTGAAATGCTCGTCGTATTATCACGCGACAATAATGCTGTAATGGTTGCGGTTTCATTTGAAACTGCTTCAACCAATCAACGAACGCTTTGGTTTTTGATTGGTCCGAGGCCTCCAATCGGTGTTGGTCTTTTGGAGACAGCATGTACCCCGATTGGACGAGAAGTTTCAGACTGTGGAACATTGACCTTGTTACGAGTAAATAGCAGAGATTGTTTTGAATGTTGCTGCGAGCTGACCTCAAGTTAGGCGTGGAACATATCAGAGTTCCGATCACGTCTTCGGTCGCGTCTCGCCACAACGTCACAGATCCACCAAACTGCATCCACATTGTGTCCAGAATATTGGGCATATGTTTTGCACGAGATAGCAAAAGTTCCAAGCAGTTTTGCTTGTTGTGTCTCGCAGACAAGCTTATCGGGGTGAAATTGAAGTCGTTTTTGACCAATGGGTCTGCTCCATGGTTCAAGAGCAGAGTAAGGATGTCTTCGTGACCTAGTCGGGCAGCAAGGTGAAGGCCAGTGTTGCCACCCTCGCTTTGGAGTTTGGTATCGATGCTGTAGCCATTTTTGATCAGTTCACAGATTTTGTCTTTTTGTTTGCGACGAATGGCATCGTTCATTTCCTGTTCCACTGCGAGACTGGCGCGGAGGAAACTGAACACTTCGGCCATCTCAAGTGTTCTCCTGTAAACATACAAACTGAATTACTTGGTGTATCAGATATTTGTTTATGAAATGAATACAATTTACGCAATAAATTAGACTAGAATTAATTACACAGTCATTGTATTTTTGTCATGAAATTGTTGAATGACAGATAATTATAATAAACATATTAAATATCACTTGTGCACAAAGTGACTCATCCCATAATTATTATGTTGACTCGCACATTATGTCATGTGTTCTCGTGATTTGCTTCTTTAAAGTTAAGAAACATAAATATATCCTATATGATCTGGTATATTTTCTTATGCATGATCAAATCATCAAATATACTATTATTAGAATAGATTGTATTAGCTTACTAGCTTACTAAAATGCCCACTAATTTAGGTTTAGTTTTGACTTGTTGCACGGAGTAACTAAAGATGTAAATCAAAATCAAAATACTAAACATTCACATGAGACACCATGTACCTTTAACTACATGCATTAAAGGCACTTGCCTATGATACCTGTCAGAATAGCTGTCACTGTATATAACTGCATTTACTCTTGTTTACCTTGTTCATGACCACTACAAGTCTAGATTATACTCCATGGTAGGGTAGGTGCACCCTCTCCAATCTCTAGAACAGGTGCAAGCACCCTGGTCACACATAAACACCCATGAAACAACTCATGTACAGACATACATCTTGTGCAAACACTGCCATCTTTTGGCCCAGTTGATGGGAGGCAACTCTGCCAAGAAGAATTTTAATCAGTGATAGAGACTGCAAGTTATTTTTGAGTGGAAATTGATATTTTGAACAAGTATTTAAAAATATTTAACACGTTATTGTAGTTTTGAATTAAACACAAAACAATTAATTGGAATTTTTGTGAATTACAGTATAATTACACAGTAAAAAGAAATATATTTGTGATTTTATTTTTCAGTTTGGAAAAAAGATTGCTGATGCTATTGATGCAAAAAATTACTTAAAGGATAAAAAGGTGAGTGGATTAAATTGGATAAAGAGATATTTGACAAATATAAAATGACTTTTGTGTTGATCGACAAATATATTGCGTAATTATAAGTTTAACAGATTTTTCTTTCCTTTTCTACTATTATTATGTCACTTTTAGAGATACTTGCAAATAATGTATTATATCCAAGTATACATTGACTCATGTACATAAATCTTATATTATATTACGAAACTACAAATGTGGTTGTGCTTGCTATATTTGTATAAATAGTGATCAATAAAAAATACTAGCACTACCGTATATAAAATGTACATGATAGAAATGTCCAATGTATTGTGATATGCAATATTAGGTATATGAATATGAATCAAGAGTTCTTTGTTAATTACGGTTTTAATCAATGTACACAGGACTAGAGACATTTAATACAGAGGTTTATATTAGAGAGTAATACCATGGTTACTGTAAACATGGTAAATATGAGACTAATGAACCTAAGAACCCCACTAAGAACCACAATTACAGGTAAAATGACACCGAAAATCAGACAGTATTCATATTGATTGAAAAAATAATAATATACACATGATATCAATATTTTGCTAAAAAGAAGCTGTTGTTTTATAGAAGAAGAAAATCGTCAACAAATTTAATCAATGCAAAATTAAGATATTTACTGTATGACATACCCGGTATTGATAAAATAATATTATTCAAATGATTCACACAAAAAAAAGATAAATATAAGCTGGAATATTATCAAATATTCTTTGATTATACAAATATGATGAGAAACGACTTTTTAACACTCTCCTTGCTGGATTAGGCAAAAGCACTGCTCATTAGGGTATCAATGGTTGCCTTCAGCAGGGAGAGGGTTAAAGTGAGTCTCTCTATCCAGGTAAAATGATACCGCAAATATAGTATTCACATGATATCAATATTTTGCTTTAAAAAGGTTATCATTTTATGAAAATATGAGGAAGAAATTAAATATCCTGACCTGTTTAAAGTGAGTCTCTACTGGCTCGCCACCCATGTTGTTCATTGCTATTGATTGGCGGCAGTGATATTGACGAGCATGTCTGTCTGCCTGAGTCACTGACATGTGATCTGGACAGGGGTCAATGTCATGCTTTCTTCATCTGCTCCAGGAAATACTCACTGCAGAAAGATAGTTATTGATTTATGTTTGTTCCCATACAATTGGAAGTCACAGTGATAGATGTAGACTGAACCTTTCTATGCTGACAACATGTTTTGCGACAATAATAAGGGGCTTGATGGCAAGGTGTCTAGCAAGACAGCTGAGTTAGATCATGTGGCATAGGCAAGATCATCCTCGCACTCCAGGGGTACTTATTGCACTCAGGACTCATTCCATGTTGTACCCCTGGCACACATCTAGCCAGAATCTTGTGCCATCAGTTCAATAGCTATCAATAGAACAATGATAGATTTTTACAGAAAATTCTTCTGGAAAATGATTTCATTGGTTGGCTGCTTGCACAAGATTCTCACTAGATGTGTGCCAGGGGTACAACATGGAATGAGTCCTGAGTGCAATAAAGTACCGCTATGGTGTGAAGATGAGTTTGAAGGCTGTTTTATCCCCGTTGTATTCTAGTGTGTTACCTCCTTTTGTGTTGGTATCTGCAGTAATGTTGTACATAGTTTATCGCAATAAACATATTTTCCTATATAGTTCTCTTAATTCATAGTGCCACTCCCATGTACCATAGGTACATTATATCTTCTGTATACGGAACAACTCGGCTTTTCAGTATGCGTTCTATCGCAAATTGGACATAGTACATGTATTATGTATACAGCGTTGAAAAGGTTTTTGGAAGTACAGACATGATTTTGTACTTTGCAGATGTAGCTATGAACTTGTCCAAAATGAGCATCAATATCTATGAAAGTATGCCTTATAGTTACCATGCTAGCAATTATTTAACAATCAGGGGCGGATTCAAGGGGGGGCTCACCCGGCTTGCGCCCCCCCTAGAATTGGACAATTTTATTCATTAAACAGGTATTTTGTATTATGGTGAAATTATGAGCCCCCTCTAAAATGCACTTTGAGCCCCCCCTAACCTGAAAGTCTGGATC
>JAVCKZ010101289.1:0-10945 GCA_034780755.1 Lepetodrilus elevatus
TGCTGAATAAAATCAAAGTGTTCTATTTCTGCATGTGATTGGGCAACTTAAGTCACCTTCAGCAGGGAGAGGGTTAACCTCTATCAAATACCTTGGTCTGGAATATATTGCTATTTGGAAGCTTGTTTTAGAGATGAGAGGTGTTGGTGAATATCAATTAACCTAACTTAATATCGAGCAATCCGAGAACATCCACGTTTAGAATGTATAATTAAATCATTTGTGGCATAAGGGTGAAAGATTTCGGCTGTGATATAAAACAATAACTGGCATGGAAAACTGTGTATTGCAGGTCGCAGTCCAGCGCGGCCGACACGATCCTGGCCCACCTGAACGCAGACTCCCTCCATCTGCTGAAGAGTCTGTACCAGGCCGACGACGACACTCGTGAGAATATCATCATCATGGTGAGCCTTGTGTCAGCCACGTCTGTGTGTGTGTGTGTGTGTGTGTGTGTGTCTGTGTGTGTCTGTCTGTCTGTGTATCTGTCTGTCTGTGTATCTGTGTGTGTGTGTCTGTGTGTGAGAGAGAGAGAGAGAGAGAGAGAGAGAGAGAGAGAGAGAAAGGAGTGATGTCAGGAGAGAGAGAGAGCATCCATACATTTTTTGTTTGTTTGTCTGTGCATGCATTAGTGTGTGATGTGTGTTTGTCTGTATGTTAAAGTATCTACCTTCGAGTTCAAATCTTATTGGAGGATGAAAATGTGTATCAATGTTCACACTAGCTACATTTCTGATACAATCAAGATAGGATGCACTGTCCGTAATGTGGCGTCTGTGCTTCGTTAGTACCAATCAATGTTTGCAGCTTTAATTCAACATTCAACACCATTTGTATGTAAATTGACGAGTTGTGAGTAAACATCTTGAAAATGACTTGGCGATTTACAAAAACAAATCCAGACCGATTTAATTTAATTGTGGATTTTCTGCTACAAATTGAATTGTTTTTCTATTGTAGGCTCAGCTTTTCAGAACCTGGCAAACGAACGCACGTCGACAGAAACAACACAGGGAGGACCGTGTCCATTTTATTCAAAAGTAAGTGCTTGTATTACTTCTGTGTGTGTATACATTCCCACTATGGAAAAATCATCTTTTCGTTGATAAAATAAACACAAAACTCATTTATAAGATGAGATGTGCCGTGTTGCAGGTTCACTGCAACTCAGCTACAGGTGTTGCAGGTTTATTCCTACCATAAAATTAAAGCAGTGATATGATGAAAATGGTCACTAGCCTACTAGCCTAGGCTATGTATCCCAATCCTAAAAGGTATCCTTAGGGCAAGTAGAAATTCATGTATTTTGTAAGCGTTTGTTGTTTCTATCACTATTTGGGGTAGTAAGTTTCTGTCGCTGTAATGTGAACTACTATTATATGGTTCACTGATGTTTCAGGGCCAGACATTTCCAGCGGGACCGCGTGCGGCGCAGGTACTTCTGCACGTGGAGGGACAAGGCGTACAACCAGTACCGACTCCGCGTGGCTTCGGAGCTGTTCCGCCACCATATGCTGAAGAAAGGCCTGGACGCGTTCCGCTGGGCAATCAGCCGCTCGCTGCATCGTCAGCACACGCTCTGCCTCCACATCCACACCATCCGCATCACCGCAGCATTCAACAAGGTAAGAACTTGTCCTGTAGAGATGTGGTGAGAATTTGTCCTGTAGAGAGGTGGTGGGAATTTGTCCTGTGGAGTGGTGTTGAGAATTTGTCCTGTAGGGAGATGGTGAGAATTTGTCCTGTAGAGAGGTGGTGAGAATTTGTCCTGTAGAGTGGTGGTGAGAATTTGTCCTGTAGGGAGATGGTGAGAATTTGTCCTGTAGAGAGGTCGTGAGAATTTGTTCTGGTAAACGGGTGGAGGTGAGTGGTGTGTGGATGTGTGTTCCGTAGAGCGACTATTATTGGATATCCACATTATTGCCGCTTTCAATAAGGTGAGAATTTATTCTACACCACTCGTGGAAATATCAACTCTGCCACTCCACTCGATGAGATAAACTTGGTATTTGAGACAAAAAAAACAACATCTTGCATATCCTCTATGTATTCTGGTATTTATGTTTCAGTGGCACGAGCGAACAGAGACGCGGAGACACACTCGTCTCGAGCTGACATTCAGGACATGGAGAGCCTTCACCATTGAGACACAAAAGTTAGTCAATAACGTCTCGCACCTTGACTGTAACACTCTGATCCCTCAGTATTAGAAATACAATCCAAGCTGCCATTCAAGGCGCTATAATTTACCAGTAGTATAAGGTTATAATTCAAATAACCATCTCATATCTTATAATTCATATAACCATCTTGTATCCTTCCGGGTACCCATTTTCTGCTGAGTGAACAGAGGCATTTTCGAATTAAAGCACTTGCCTAAGGTGACACCATAGCTTTTTCAGCCTATGATTCAAAAGAAAAAAACACCTTTGCAAATCGGTGAAAGATTTCTGCAGCGATATTAACCTCCATATTCACTCAGTCAGAAAAGAAATCATGATCTTACTGTTTAAGACAGTTTAATAAATCTTTACCTAAATGAACATCGTCTCAAATGGGTGGAAGATTCCCACAGCAACGTTAAACTCCATAATCAATCATTCACTCACCGAAACGATTTCTCTCAAAGTCTTATAAGTAAAATATATGTAGTAGATACAGGCTCCACTCGCACTGTAAACAGCTGACTGAAACATCCCCTCGTCTGTTCCCAGGGTGCGCATCCTGTGTAGGTCTGTGGACAGGAAGTTGAAGACGGCCATGTTTAAAAAATGGCAGGATGTTTACCAGCTGAGAGAGAAGCAGCACAAGGCAGACGGCTACCACAGGTCAGATTTGATTGGTTAACATTGCTTTAGAAATGGTAGCTGATGATATTACTTTCGAAATCAGACAAGCATCGGCTTACTAAACTGGTCACTGTCTCAAGAGCCGTATGAACTGTACATGGGACAGTCACAGGGAACCAGTTTAGCTCTGCCGCTTCCTCAGCCACGTGCTGATTGAACGAGGCCTGAGTATTTATGAATTATTTGTTTACATAAATTTAATTTTCTCTCAAATTAAATTTCCTTTCCTCCAATTTCCAAATTTACTATTTGTATAATCTCTTCCCTGCCCATTTTGATATTTTCTATAATTATGGTTATCAAACCAATGTTTATTTACATTTGTAAAATATATATTTTGATATCTTTATAAAAGTATCTTTGTTTTGTATGATCTAGCCATCATTTTATACCCAAGGTAGGATTAATATTGTGAACACAAGTTGCATGTGAAATGTTTATATATTATTCACAAAAAAAAATGTATTTCCACAATTTTGATTTCTTTCTGATTGTCCTCACATTATTTATTTTCTTTGAAAGGTTGTAATCACTCTGGTGCAAACATAAAGTTTGGAAATGAAAATGAAAATTTAGAAAAGTCTTCCATCCAACTCATCTAGATCTACATAAAAATAATAATGTTATTATTATCATGAAAATCAATAATCTCACGTGGCAACAGTAGCCTAAATAAATCCTATAATAATTATCTCATCCATTATATAAATATATAATAATTATATCATCCATGTGCTATTACGACGTAAATGAATTTCCCCTCGTTGTGGATAATAAAGATTGTCTATCTATCTATCTATCTATCTTCTATTCCAGTTTGATTGACACCTGTCCTTCATTTTTTTCTGACCAATCACTGTTGACTCCAGCACTGAATCACTATTGTTTGTTGATTTGTTACCATCATATATACATATAATGTATGTTGTTGATTTTTGGACAGAACAGCAAATACGGAATAATTATGCCTTTTTTAAAAGCAGTATTGGACTGACCAAATAATATAATTATTCCAATATCCATGATGTGTTGCATTATGCCAAATTAATCTACCGGTATACTGTATGTTAGTCATAATATTGTAGTTTACTACATGGTGGCAAAATTTGTGTAAACATTCATTGTTGCATGGCTAAAATATATATTTCTTATAAACTTTTATTTTAATGAAAATATTTATGATAATTAACCCCTTGTGAGCTAGCTTTAGCTTGATTAACCCATGTTTCTGTGTGGTGCACTCCGCAGTCTGTGCGGCTGCTCGTAAACCGTCCACGTGTACGTGGCTGTATCTGTAATCACGTGTCGTTTCAGACACACGTTGTTGTCACACACGTGGTCGTCCTGGGATAGATTCACGGAACTGTCCAATCAGAAGAGGGAGAGGCAGAGACGTGCGCTGTAAGTCACGTGTCAGCTTGTGACGGAATTGTGTGCACAATCGCTTCCGAGTTTGTCTGTTATAAATTATGTTTCAAATTTTAAAAGGATGACATTTTTTCCCCATGCAGATCTAGAATTGCACAATTTATAAAATAATTTTCGTGGAATTTAAAGGCAAATATTCAAAGCTTACCATTTCCAACTGGATTTTTTTCTTAATAAATATTTTCAAATGTATCCTTGTAAATACACCTGAAAAGTGGCAAATATTTTAATGAATTGATAAAAATAGAGGAAGTAAACTGGAATGCTATCAAAATGTGTATCTCAAAGATGTATCCTTCATGTGAAAAATGTCATCTCTTACACTGATTTATTTTTGTTATCTATTTTTATCATATTTGACCTCCTTGCATTTGTCATTTACACAAGTTCCACAGATAAATGTTCTGATTTGGTTTGTTTGTCGTGACACAAACACATTTTGCTCGTTTGTTGTTGTGTCACAAAGATGTATTGCAGTACAGCATTTGCCATGTGTATTGATCCATGTTTTAACAGTATTATGCCAAATTAAATATTAAAACAATATATATTCATATTAATATATATGTTAATCATAATGTAATTACTCTTAGATTATTAATCCTAAGTGTTCCTTTATTAATCCTAAGTGTTCCTTAAAACTATCAGAAATATATTTTAAATGTCTGGGTATCGTTTCTCGAAGCTCTCATATATGCACTATGAGACCCTAGCGTTCTCGTAAGTGCATGATCCCCATGTATTAGGGATCGCTACGAGAGTCCTTATGGTCTCGTAGTAGATATGAGAGCTTTGAGAAACGATACCCTGGTTGGAGGCGCCTGGTTAGTATTGAAACGTGGTGTTTTGCTTCGTACAGCGCGGTGTACCACGAACATCTCCAGCACCGCACACTGACGGAGATGCGACGAGCTCACCGCAGACACCAGCAGGCCAGAGCTCACTTCAGGTATGTGTGCGGCACCGGAATCGTGGAACCACGTGTTGTTCACAGCAAAAATTAAACTTAACATGATTGGGGGAATATTATTATTATTATTATTAATTATTATTACCGTATACATTTATATAGCACAAATGTCCAGAATAACTGCTCAATGGGGCTTATTACACCGGATCTGTGCACTCAAATATCTTCTCAACTCCCTGGGGAGTATACAACCCCAGCTGCCATTCAAAACCAATAAACTATTGGTAGCATAGTGGTAGAATGTTGGACTTTAGAGCCAAAGGTTCCAGGTTCAAATCATGCCCCGGGGCGCCGGTGTAAGATTCTGTTGAATAACAAACCCCCCAACCCCGGGTCGTTATTCAACGGAATTTGGTTGAAAACCAACCCTGGGTCGTGATTCAACGGGGGGGGGGGTTGGTTTTCAATCTTAAACCGGCATCAGTGTTCGTGAAAGTTACCATTTCTGGTACGATATTAATAGGATGTGCTGTCTGTAGAGTGACAATGAGGTGTCATCCTTGGTCTTGTCAGTACCAGCCAAGTTTACTGCAACGACATTCAGCCCTACGGATATTGCAGGTTTCCTTCTGCCCCAAACTGACATGTCGTGATATTAGTGAAATAATCTAGAAAGCGACTCTACCCCAATACAAAAATAAAATGGTCCTATCCCCCACTCCCCCTCTTTAGTTGCCTAATGGATGCTGTTGTTTTCTCTTGCCAGGACCAGGACACTGGTAATGCTGTTCAACGGCTGGAAGCAGTCGACACGGCTGTACAAGGTGGAGAGACGGCTAGACACCAGGCGGAGCTACGAGCACTGGAAGGTCACGACCCTGCGGCACGTGTTCCTGGACTGGAGGGAGAGACTGCGGAACCTGCTGGCGCAGAGAATGGCCACCAGAATAATATCTATGTATGTCAATGTTGATTCATGACATTAATTATTATATTTTTGTATATATATTTTTTTATTAAAAATGTTAAATAAACCTGTCGGTGCAAAGAATGGCCGCAAGAACAATATCTGTATATGTCAATCTCTATTTATGTCTAAAACATTAATTATTTTTAATTTATGTATTTTTAAAAGTATTTAATTAGAAATTAATGATTCATTGATTTGTTACTTAGTTTCACTGCATGATAGAAATAGAAGATAAAACAATTTGTAAATGAATGATAATTTTAATATCATTTTGAAAACATTAAAAAAAAAAAATTTAATAACTAAATAAAATCTCTCATAACACAAATCTTTGACTGAGCAAAAGAAATACATTTGTTGTAATACTGAACATTTAACAAAATCAAAAAAGAACACCTGGAAATGTCTCTCATGGTGATTTATTCCAGTCGGATGTTCTCAGTTTGGAAGGACAAGTGGAGGACAAATGTTATGCGTCGTGACAGCATCGAGAAGCAGGTAGAGATGAACAAGTTACGGCGTTCCCTCGCTCTATGGCAGTTAAACGTCCAGCAACGCAGGCGACGACAAGCGGCAGCCATCTTTAGTTTGGAGAACGCCCTGCTGCGGCAGACCATCAACAACTGGAAGCGATACACTGGTTTCAGGATGGACATCAGGTAGCCAATCAGAGCAGAGCACATAGAATAGCCAATCAGAGGAGGGAAAATATAGAGTAGCCAATCAGAGGAGGGAACACATATATAGTAGCCAATCAGAACAGAATACAGAGTAGCAAATCCTAAGAGGGAAAATATAGAGTAGCCAATCAGAGGAGAAGATACGCATATTCATATAGTAGCCAAACAGAGAACCATAGAGTAACCAATCGGAGCAGAGAACAAATATAGTAGCCAATTCTAGGATGGAACTCGTACAGTAGCCAATCAGAGCAGTCAGAGCATAGAAAACACAGTAGCGGAGTACATCAAATAGCCAATCAGAGCAGGGGACACATAAAGTAGCCAATCAATTGAAGGAATACATAGAGTAACCAGTCATAGCTAGGAACACAAATAGCCAATAGAGAACACAAAGTAACCAATCACACAAGAGCACATTATATTGACAAATAATGAACAGGCGACAGTGGAGAAGATTTGTCAAGGATTCACGAGCAACGACAATATTTAAATTAGTATTTAAATTTATTTATTTTTCTGAACTTTATATGACATTTCAGACAGAGAATGACGAGACACATTGAATACTACGATGCCAAGAAGATGGCCGATTGCTTCCATACATGGAGGCAGAGGTTTGGCAAGCGTATGGACGAACAGACCGCTCAGAAGTTCTGGTCTCATAGATGCGCTAGGTGAGATACTGTAACAGATAACAGTGAGATACTGTAACAGATAACAGTGAGATACTGTAACAGATAATAGTGAGACGCGATCAGCTGTGTTTATAAGTAGTCGAGATATTTGAGAAATAATTAAGAAGCTCCTGTCTTAAATATCTGCTGGGAAAGAATAATAGCAGATGACATTATGAGTGATATTAGTTGGCAGTATATATTAACGTAAGTTTTGCAGAATTTCTGTAATGTTAACAAAGCATTTAGACATGCTTATTGAGTTAAACATATTTTGTATCTGTAAAAGGGTGAGATTCCCTCTAAACCTAAAGCAATAACTCGCACTGGAAAAGAATATCTTATGATGAAATTTTCCCAATTTTATTCAGATTTCAATGGTTTTTTGTTCTTGAATTTCTTCTTTTTTTTTTATCTGAAGACACCGTAGAAGTAGCTTTCAAAATATTGTCACCACAAAGGTCTATTAAATATTCTTTTCAGATGATAATAATTATAATAATAATAATTATAATAATAATAATAATAATAATAATAATAATAATAATGTGCACATTTATATTGCACCAAATGATTTAATCCATGCATTTTCTAGAAAGCTTGCTCATAGTTCTGCATTATTAACTTGGTCAATGGATCAATGTGCACTCATTTCACCTCTGCTCCCTGGGGAGTATTAAACCCAAACTGCCAAGATCTCCTAGAGAATACCAGTATACCTACTAGTTTATTCCTATGTTGCAGGAAAGCGTGTAACAAGTGGTTGCTGATTTGTCGGAAAGCTCGTCTGAAGACAATGCTGAAAGAAACGGAACCGCTGAGAAACCTAACCCTGGTGATGGGTGAGAATCTCAGCCTTGTATTTGACAGTTTGAACTTTTCTGGCTATCTTGTTAACCCTCTCCCTGCTGAAGGCGATTAAGTTGCCCGATTACATGCAGAAATAGAACACTTTGATTATATTCATCATGGAGAAGGTTAAGAAATACTGTTTCTTGAACAATTCCTACTAGGGGTGCCATGATATATGCCTACCTCATGATAATTATGTATCATGATACTGGTTGAATAAACACTTTGGAAATACTTTTGAGTAATAATATTAAATGGAAAGCTGTAAGCCTATGTATGCTATTTTTGATTTTATTTGTTTGTACTAATCATGAAGAAACAAAGTGAAAATCTGAAAACTTTAAAAAGAAATAACACTTTGGTGAATAAAACATAACGATAGTAAATAAAAACAGCAGCCTTATTCCAGGGTAACATCCTACTATAGGATGTTCATTTCAGGGTAACATGATTTCAAACGTTCACTAGACTAATTGCATGTATTAGGAAATGAATAGTTTGAATTTTAAAAATAAAATGCTAAACTCATTTATGCAAATCTATATTTCGTTATTCTCAAAAATATATAATTAAGAAAATAACAATAAAGCGTTGCCGTGTTCCAGTGATGTTCCGGCGGTGGCAGGACGCCAAGCTGCGGCAGGACGCCGACAAGCAGGAGGCGGAGGACATGCACGTCCTGCTGTCCCGTTGTCAGCTGCAGCGTCGCTTCCACACGTGGTTGGCGGCGACCAAGTCTGCGCTCACCATCAAGCCTCTCGTACACCGACGTCACCAGGACCTGCTGTCACTGTGAGTCTCGCACACTCAGGCCTACTAAAACATGGGAAACCATAAAACATGAATATGTCTACGCTCTTGATATGAATCTGAACGACCAAAATTGTAAAATCTGCATCATTCGTTAGCATGCCGCGACATAAATCATAAATTTAAACATTAATTTACAAGAATGAATATTCCTCAATTTCCTTTGATGCCTATTGTATCAAAGTACATTCCAGCTTTGACTCTTAAGGTTAACGAATTCCTATGTATCAGCCAATTTATTTTTTATCTTGTTACTTTCAGATGTTTCGCCGGGTGGCGGGGTCTGACGTCACACAAGCACGAGTGTCGACACAGCCGTGACACCTTTCTGAACAACTGTCTACAGCGGGCACTCAACAGATGGAGGTATGTTGTCACATGCGCTGAACATTAGTGGCACTTGATTTGTCTTGCCCGGGCCAGCCTGGCAAACCAGTTTCAGTTACTTCCGGCGGCTAGACGATATTGGGAGTTTTCGATTATATTATCCTAGTTATCGGATAAATTCATGACGTCACCACACACTCCGACAACGATCCTCAGCATTCTATTTAGAACTCCTCGTACTCCGAGTACTCCTATAAAAAAAAATAATTCGAAAACGCCCTTAGCAAAGCGGCTAGAAATCCTTGCCGGCTAAGTGATAATCAAGTGCCCCTAGTCACGTGCGCTGAACAGTCACGTGCGTGGAACAGTCACATTGGCCAGTCACACATTCTCACGTATGATAGTCAGGCTAGTGGCTTGTTCTTTGTGTACGCAGTTTGGAAACTGGTATATCTCGCTAAACGGACAAATAAACAAGCACACATAACAAAATAATAATAATTAACAAATAACAATAAATTACATAATAAATAAAAAACAAATTAAAAATAGATCAATAAACAAACAGAAGTCATAAAAACAACAAGACATCAAATTATGTTGATATTTGTTCAATTCTTTATACAGACGTCAGTACGCAATCCACCAGATCGAGATTGAGATCCAGCACCGAATGAAGATGGGACTGCTTCTGGTGTGCCTTGACGAGTGGAACTATGTGATTCGGCGGAAGCACTCCGCTCGGCTGTTCCACGATGCGTATCTCGCGCGAGACATGTTTTCTCACTGGGCGTGTCGCACCAGCAAGCAACTTCAGCAGAAGATCTGGGCTCGGAAGGAAAAGGTTAGATTTGAGAGTCGTCTCCCTTCTATTTTCTTACCCTAGTAATCAAATATGGTAGTGAATTTGTGAGATTTTTCAACATTTTCTGCTTATAAATACAGCAGTTTTTTTCTGGAAAGGATGTTATCAGATAGGATGTGACAAATGTCTCTAGCAAGTCCTAAATAATCATTTAAATTTAAATTAAATAATGTTTTTTTCCAAATATTTTCAGGAGCGTCGAGAAAATCTCAAAAGCTGCTACTTCTCGCTGTGGTGGTCAGGTGTCCAGGAACAGATCTCGCAGACAGAAGACGCCGTTGCTAGGTTACAGCAGAGACAGGCCAGGAATCGTGTCCACGGCTCGTTCGTCTGGTGGAGAAATCACCTCTTGCACAGTCGTAGTAGCAGGTATGGCTTGTGAGATCTGTCATCAGACGTTGTAGTCATTGATATATTGGAGACATGTTATAAGCTTGGGTTAACAAATTTATTGCATTGATTTGTTATTATTTTATATATTTTATTTTTGTATTAAAAATGGTTTAAAGGCATAATATCACAGTTGATTGACCTGGATAATGGACAAACGAATTTCGATCTGAGACTAATTGCGCTT
>JAVCKZ010101300.1:0-10943 GCA_034780755.1 Lepetodrilus elevatus
CGGGACTATTCGAGTGTGTTTTATCGTAAGTATCTCATAGAAATAGAAAATACAGGAGAAATGTAATTTTCTCCTTTACGTCACAGCCAGAATATTTCATACTTGTGCAACGACTTATCCATAATGGAAAGCGTTAACTTAAAACCAATGTTTTGCTTATGATTTTATTTATTATTGATTAACACAGACAGGTGACACTGTTTGAGGAGTTGGTTCTACTGAAGGAGTATGAGAAGAGAGAGGACGTGTTAGCAGACAAAGTCAGCGGAAAGCAACAGGAAAAGCTTGACATGCAGAACAAGGTGCGTACTACGATAGAATCACTCTAAAAATTTAGAACAGGAGAAAATAAGTAAATATTTAGCTGTTTGAATTATTAGAAAAATACGAAAATTTAAAATGATTGGTGTTTGTATAATTAGGGACAACCAAATTAAAGTACAAAATATGGTTTTATATGAAATAGTAAATAAATGAAGGACTTTATAACAAATTATTTTATTTTTTATTTAATAATCACAATTTGAAATATTATGGTCATGTTCGTATTTTTATGGTCGAAATTTATTTTTTCTTCTGATCACGAGATATAATTTAGACGTCCGAAAAATTTAGAGTGTTCGAATTACTAGAGTAAGGGCTGTACATATTTTATCCACAGACCTTTGTCTCATCCAGCAGGGAGAGGGTTAATTTAAATTTTAATTTTAATTATTTTTTTAAAATTTAAATGTGTGTTTTGTCTCAGATACTGGATGTTCAGAGTAAGATGGAGTTGAAGAAGAAAGACATTGAGAAGTACCAGGAGAAGGACAGGACTCTGAACACCAACTTTGTGGGCTCGCTGGGCGACAACAACAAGTTTGGAGACTACCTCACCAAGGTCTTCAAGAAGAAGATCAAGAGGACCAAGAAGAAGACCACAGAGGGTGATGGTATGTGGGGGGTTGAGGGGTGGCTGGGTGGGGGTGTCTGAACTTGCATGTTTGTTTTTCTGTCTCTGTGTGTGTGTGTGGGGATGTGTGTGTATTGGTGTGTGTGTGTGTGTGTGTGTGTGTGTGTGTGTTGAGGGTGGGTGGGGGTGTCTGTGTGTGTGTGTGTTTATTTGTGTTTGTGTGTGCATGTTTATTTGTGTGTGTGTGTGTGTTTGTGTGTGTGTGTGTCTCTCTCTCTGTATGTGTGTGTGTGTCTGTGTGTGTATGTCTGTGTGTGTGTGTCTCTCTCTGTGTATGTGTGTGTCTGTCTGTGTGTGTATGTCTGTGTGTACATGTGTCCTGTCTGTGTATGTGTGTGTCCTGTCTGTGTGTACATGTGTCCTGTCTGTGTCTGTGTGTGTCCTGTCTGTGTGTGTGTGTCCTGTCTCTGTGTCTGTGTGTGTCCTGTCTGTGTGTACATGTGTCCTGTCTCTGTGTATGTGTGTATCCTGTCTGTGTGTACATGTGTCCTGTCTCTGTGTCTGTGTGTGTCCTGTCTGTGTGTACATGTGTCCTGTCTGTGTATGTGTGTCCTGTCTGTTTACGTGTCCTGTGTGTGTACCTGTGTCCTGTGTGTGTACAAGTGTGTCCTGTCTGTGTGTACAAGTGTGTCCTGTGTGTGTACGTGTGTCAAGAAGAAATGTCACAATGTCACAACTGCATGTAGTAAGATAGACAATCTGTTATCCAGGCTAACAGCACTGCTAATGACAGTGGAATGGACAGCTTGAACCTGGTGTCAAGTCCGGGCAGATACAAGTCTGCCTCCAGTAAATCTCCCTCCACTAGTATGTTTGACCCTCACAGCGGTGCTACCAGTCTGGCCAGCAATGCACGGGCGTACCTCGCCGACATCAGGTAAACTCCTTCACCTTGTGTTGGAAACTGTCACGTAGTTTAGGATTCTGGGTTACACAGCTTTCTGTCTGTCGCAAATGTGGAAAAATAAATTGGATAATAGTATTTGATTAATAACTGTTCTGATGTTATTGTGATATTCTAGTGATATTTTCTGAAGGAATAAATCTTTATTGTAGGTAATATGCTCTAGTATGAATTTATATTGTTGTGTTTAGATTGAAGTTGTCTATGAAAGATGCAGAGATTAAGCGGCTTCGTGCATGTCTTCAGTCCCGAGACCGCGACACCTCAGAGGGAGTCGTGGACACGCTCAGAGCAAAGATGGCTTCCCTCATGGAATCAAATCAACACGGTAATGACCTCTGCCAAGCCTCACTGTGCAGAAAATAACTTCATTGTAATATCCTATTAGTATCACTGTGCATGATTTCACAGAATATGCGTTAGATCAGTTCATAGACAGCACCGATACAAACTAACTTTAAAACTTACTAGTCCGAATAGTGATACACATAACAAATGTTATGTATTCCTACTAGCCGTTAGGATACCCCTAGCATTGGGAGAAATGGCCTAGGCTAATGGGCTAGTGTTAATTTCGATCCCTGAAAAGTCGAAGAGCACATGAAGGAAAAGCGCGTACATTTGCAGGAACTTTTCGCAGTCAGGAGATGGAGAACCTCATCTGTCAGCTGGAGACTGACAAGTCCAAACTGACGTCGCAGCTGAGTCAGATGACACGTGACATGACGGACCGCGACGCCCACACTGCGTCAGTGGAGGCGAGGCTGGACCAGCGCAACTCTCAGATCATTGAGTTCCAGGAGGACCTCTACCAGAAATGCACCGAGATCAGCAACTTGGAACGAGACGTAAGACGATTGAAACGTAATCTGTCCGTAATCCCAGTTGTATATGTAGAAATCATCACAGGAGTAAGAGTTTGTGTTCATTTTATTGTTCATTGCATTTTTATTGTTCATTACGTATGGGTGACAGATTCCCGCTTTGACATATAACAATTTATTATCCCAGCGTGATGTTTCAAAGTGTGACGTATCGAAATGATAGTGCAACTAAAATTATTTCACGAGGGACATAAAGTTGATATTAAATAGAACATTGTGTAATATCCTCTATAATCAACTCACTCATTTTATGGCGACATATATCCACGAAATGAATATTTTCCAGTATCATCTTTGTGAACGTTTTTTTTTACAATACATCTACTATTACAGTAGCATGAGCTTCGTGTGTATTTTCAATGTGGTTCGACCACGATGTGATGTTCACAGCTGCGGAAGAAGGCGTCAAAGATGAACAGCGTGGAGGAACAGCTGGACGTGAAAATGAGAGAGTTGTCTGCCCATATTGCCCGCATGAAGCAGTTGGAAGAAGCGTTGATCAGTCACAGAGAGGATGCCGACGAACTCCGAAACCAGGTGGCAGCACTCCAGACAGAGATGGCCAGACTAAACGCGAGCAAAGACAAAAACATGCAGCTACACAAAAACCAGTGTCAGGATTATGAAAGGCAAATTGAGAGGGTAAGTATGAGAATATGTTTCAAGAATATGTGACGATTTTGTCAAAAATACAGACTTTTAGGGCCTGCTCCTTTATAGCTGCACTGTCTGTACTTTCTGTCCGATGCATGCGCAGTTACCAAGGATCAACACTGCATGCGTCAGACAGAAAGTACAGACAGTACAGCTAGAAAGGAGCAGGCCCTTACTGTCAGGTTTACTATTTCTCATACACGTAATGACTTGATTTCAGTTACAAAATGTCATTGAGAAGAATGAAATAACATCGTCTCATATGACGAGACAGGTTGAACAGTTGATGGAAGAGGTTTCTGCTAAGAATATTCACATCGAGCATCTTGAGAAAGCCCTGAAAGAGTCGCAGCAGGTAAAAATATTTGTCATTCATTCATTCATACTCTAATAGACATATGAGAAGCACTGAGCTCAGTGGTCTAGAGGTAGAGAGACTGACTCGTAATCTAAGGTGGTGTTCCATTGACAGTCTTGGACGCACATTCTGGACAGAGGGCTGCTCCTTTCTAGCTGTTCTGTCTGTACTGTCAATGGAACACCACCCAGATATCCGGTCTCATCCGGTCTCCACTGCTCCTGTCGATTCAGCTGTGAATGGGTAGGATGAGAGTGAATTATGTATGTTAACCTTCTAGTACCTGAAATAACAGCTTGGGTTGTATACTTCACAAGACCAAGTTGACCCAAAGCCTAGTACTCCTGAGGCCTGTTCAGGAGGGCGCGAATCCGCGAGTACACGCGTGAAACAGGCCTCTGTTTTGCTACCACCGGAACATCGGAAAAGAAACCTGAGAAATTCTAAAAATAGATCTGGGGCCGAGATTACGAAACTTCTCTGAGTACGTTTCTGTACTCAACTCAGAATTGTGTTCATAAAACGTCATGTGACGTCATAATCTGAGCACAAAAACGTACTCAGGCTATGATGTCACATGACGTTTTACGACCAAAATTCTGAGTTAAGTATGGAGTCGTACTGAGAAAGTTTCAACTCCAAATTGGCCTCTGCAGGAGGTGTTCCACAGAACGCAGGAGAGCCGGGAGGCTCTGCAGCAGCTGGAGGCCAAGGCAGCATCAGGAGCAGCGCAGATCAAGCAGCTGGAGACAGCCCTGTTGCTTTGTCGGGAGGAAGTACAGAGCTACCTCAGCGCACTGGACAGCCTCCGCAGCGAGTTCGACAGAGAGATGTCCACACGAAATAAACAGGTAGGGAGGCAGGAGTAAAACATAAATTTCCTTCTTTATATTTTTGGATTATTATTGAGATATTTAAGGGATATCTTTACGAAACAGCATAACCAGTGTATGAAACTCCAGCAATTTCACTGCCAGACATGAGGACTGGTATGTCTAAGAATTTACCCCGTCCTCACACATGTTGGCCAGTCATCGATTATATACATCTTAAGAAACAAACCAAAAATGACACAAGAATAATAGTTTACCAGTCCTCACTGAAAATAGCCCATCGTGGGCGTGCAGACAGGCTCTATTTCAAACGTAAGTAAGATATGCTTGTTGGTGTTTGTGTAATAGTCCACAGTGGTGCTGGCACGTACATGGCGCGGACGTTGTTTCAGCTGGTACGCGTTGAGAAGGAGCTGCAGGACACCAGGGGAAAGCTGGACAAGGAGCGTGAGCGTAACGCGGATCTGGACGGGATTCTGGGTGAACGACAGGCCCTGCTAAAGCATAACTCCAGCAGGATCGCCGACCTAGAGCAGATCAGGACCGACCTCGACAGACAGGTCATATAGCGCTCAGTGTTTATCTGCAGCAATTCCAGAAGATTAAGTGTGTTTCAAACGTTTTCTTGATGTTTGATTTGAATTTACTGCACTCGACTCGACCCTCGACTTCAAACCTAATACAACCCATCACTAATACAACTCTACAGCAATTCTCGTCGGATATGGGTGAAAGATTCTCGCAGCGACGTTAAACTCCATATTCACTCACTCACTCACTACAGCAATTCCAGAAAATTAGTGTGGTCTGTTTGTTATATAGCACCCCAGTGAATCAGGGAGTGTGTTCGCATGTTGGACTCTTGGGTGTTTGCTTTGAATTTAATGCTGTCAACTTGACACGTGAGTTCAAAACAAATACAACCCATCACTCCGTGTCCATCTACAGCAATTCCAGAAAATTAGTGTGGTACGTTTGTAATATAGCGCTTCATGTTCATCTTCAGTCATTCCAGAAAAATCTAAATTGCTATATCCAGAAGAGCTTCTGTTTTCCCATCCCAACAAGTATCAGGGCTCCAGACTAACATTCTGAGTTACTTGCCTGCAGAGCAAGTCGGGGCAAGTAGCAAAGGCATCAAAGGTGCAAAATGCTAAAAAGTAGGTTGCCTGCAGTGCAATTTAACTTGCCCCTGTACGTCGGGCATATGTTAGTCCAAAGCCCTGAGTATTGTGCAGTGTGTCTCCCAAACCACCCTAGTACCGCTGTTTCACAACTACTACAACTAATGTTGTCTGGTTGTTAGGTGTCGAGTCTGGAGCAGCAGCTACTGAGAGAGAAGGCGCAGTCTATGACGGAGCTAGAAGGAGTGGAGAGGAAACTACACCAGGCTTGTACAGACATGCAGACCAAGTCAGACCAACTCGTACAACTAACTCAGACTGTCAAGTACGTTCAAAGTCATAGACACATTGTGATCTGCTAATAGCATTGATGAAAATATATTGGCACAAATATTTTGTTTATTATGGTTATCAGTGTTCGAAATCACTGCTGGCCCGCTGGCCCGGCCATTTCTCCAAATGCTAAAGCTATCCTAAGGGCCAGTAGAAATTCATGTTTTTCTAAACATTTGTTATTTGTATCATTATTCGGGCCAGTAGGTTTCCAGCGGTAATTTCGAACACTGATGGTTATATCGAAAATTATATCTGCTGATTTATATATCCAAACATCACAGTCTATTGCTATGCTTGCAATAAACATGAATGTACAGTGCTCCCTCGATATAACGCTGAAGTTGGGGTCCATGACATGCCACCCGCATTATAATACCTGTGTTATATCAATGAATATAATTGGTGGAAAAAAAAAGTTTTTAACATATTTTTATTTTTTTAAATGGGGTCCACGTTGGACCCTGCGTATCCGAATCCGCAGTGCATCGAAGGGCGTTATATCGAGGGAGCACTGTATAAGTAAACCAAGAATTGTCTATTCAAAAATCTTTTTCATTAAATATGTTCGTCCTGTGATGCATTTTAAAAACCCCATCGCATTGAAACCAGTAAGTTTCATGGGGTCTACTGGTAATACTTTCAATAATATGGCCACAGTGCAGTTATGGCAGGAGGGAAACCTGTGGTAATGATACGTTACATCAGGACACCTGAGCCAGCGCTGGTGCTGATATATTCCAAAAGGAGATAACTGCTGTATGCATGAATCATGTGAAATCATATTGCGACATGGTGACAGTTCAGTAATGGCAGGAAGAAAACCTGCAGTAATGAAAAGTTACATCAGACTTATGAGCCAGGGCTGATGCTGATGATAATAATATACCAAGGGAGATAACTACTACTATAATAATAATAATAATAATAATAATAATGCATATTTATGACGTGCCTATTCCATGTCATATACATGGTTCATGGCGCTACATTATTACCCCCGTCAAATAATCTGTATGCACTCAATTCCTTCTCAACTCCCTGGGGAGTATACATTTCTATTCATGGATATATTGCACCTAGATCTCTCTCCATAATGAAACTGCTCTCCACCTTCAGATACTGCGACTCTAGAAGGAATGTAAACTCAGAATCTTCTTGATATATTACCAACATAATACGACAACACAGATGTCACTATGACCCCGTGTTTAGTAGGTATATTATGTTCATGCCAGTCATGCTCCACCCAAAACTGGAGAGCTGTGGTTAATCTGATTAGAGCACGGATCCGTGACCCCCGTTCACGGGTCAGCGGTCACAACGGGTTTTCGTTAGGCATGAATCAACTGCCATGGAACGTAAATGTCAAAATATCAATATCAAACAGCATTAGCAGGCCAGGGAGGTATGAGTTAGGAGCTAGTGCTGTCTCGCACGACACTTGTCAACTACTCACAAATATACTCACAAATATACGGTACTCACGACAATACTCACGACTACTCAGAGAACTGATAGGATCGTTATTCTACTGTCTAAGAGTGGTGATAGGCCTAATGTCGTGTGAATCGTGCATGCATATTATGATCCACTGCCAGTGCCAGACACATTCACGTTTTTGTCCCTTTTTCCAGTCAAGTATTATTATTATTATTATTATTATTATTATTTTTAAAATTCTATTTTATTTCTCTCTTTGAAAGTTACAGAACATCAATGTATACACACCATACACTTTAAATAAAACAGTATGCATGTAAATATGACAGTATGTAAATATGACAGTATGCATGTAAATATGACAGCATGTAAATATGACAGCATGTAAATATGACAGTATGCATGTAAATATGACAGTATGCATGTAAATATGACAGCATGTAAATATGACAGTATGCATGTAAATATGACAGGTATTATTATAATTATTGATATATGCTTTCAGCATCTCTGTAACAGTGAGAATGTTAAAATGAGAAGGAATTAGTTCTAATGCTCAACTTCAAATGTTTTATAGGGATTTGTGAACAAAACTTTTAAGGTTAATATGAACTTGTAATAATAAAAGTTTTATATCTCGGGGCATGATTTAACCAATGTTGATAACAATGCTGAACATTATTTGATACAATCACGAGAAATTGCTCTACCAAGAAGAGTGTTATATTGCATTATATTAATACTAGGTTCCCATTCGGTATCATAAAATCTTTGAGTTTGTATTGTAGTCTGACGGTATCTTCTAACATTTGTACTTTTCAGTATAATGGCAGTTTGATTTGCTGCCAAGAAACTGCTGATATAAAATCGACCTAGATATTTATGGAATATGCATTCTGCATGCCTAAGATGTATATCAAATCATATTACATATCTTTTGTGCAGTAAACATGTCATTCTTTGTAACTATAATAGCGTAATAATAGATAGCCCGTTGTTTTTAAGTTGACAAATCAAGGTATTTTTTTGCCAGGAAGTACAGATATAGCAAGTTGGCATGAGAAATGGGGAAATAATTGTGAGAAAATAGATGCGAATAGCAAGGAGTATTGAAATAGGTTTCATGTTAACTACGTACTGGAGCGGTACTGGGGGCTCGTGTTTGTGTTTCACTCAATTGAAGACTACGGCAAAGTTGTCCCAAGCTTACGAGCAGGTAAACAGGAAACACTGCCAACTAACGATTTGATGAGCCGCTTTTGGAACTTACTTCATGATAGTATTCCTGGTTGGTGCGGGGATCGAAATTAGCCTTGGACAATTCTCCCAATGCTAAAGGTATCCTAAGGACTACGTAGAAATTCGTAACATTTGTTATTGGTATCACTTTTCGGGCTAGTAAGTTAGATTCTATCCTGATTGGCGCAGCTATTGTTTTAATGTTATTTTGTGGAGATAGTTTTGGAGTTGTGTTTCTTGAATTGTGTTAACATTATCAAGATGGGACAAGTGTTGTAAATACCTTGCCCAAGGTTATGTGTACTGTATTGTCTTTTATATTTTTCATATACAGTGCTCCCTCGATATAACGCTGAATTTGGGGTCCATGACATGCCACCCGCATTATAATACCTGCGTTATATCAACGAATATAATTGGAGAAAAAAATAATTTTATTTTATTTTTAAATTTATTTTTAAAAATGGGGTCCATGTTGGACCCTGCATTGTATCCGAATCCGCGGTGCATCAACGGGCATTATATCAAGGGAGCACTGTACTTATCACAAATATATTAACCCTCTCCATGTTGGAGGCAACCAGAGATGCCCTAAAGAGTAATACCTGTTCCTAATCCAGTAGGGAGACTAGTAGATCTACTGGTAATTCTAATGTGAAATATTTGAAATCAAGACAAATTCTTCACAAGACGTTTGTTAGATGTTTCTCTTTCCGCTTCAGAGCATCAGAAATGATCTTTTATTAGACTCGATAATTTGCAATCACAACAGTATCACCAAATGCAAGGAAGCATGATCAACATCTAATAGGTATCTTAGTTTGAAAAGACGGTTAATCCTGTTCCAACGGAGATATTCTCTCAAATAGCATCTAAATTAACGGGAATAGCCTGGATCGTTCAGTCTGAAAACAGATGCTTTCTTTTTTAAACATTCTTTCAGATCAGTAGATTGTTCTTCTCCTGATGTGTGTGAAAATCAGATTGCGCTGTTGTTTATTGGGCAGAACGATCCAGTTCAGTTCCAGATAACCAGGTTCTAAAGACAAACAGGGCATTCATTGTTCCCATTCTTCGGAGAGAGGAGATGAAAATGGCGGCAGTTCCAGCATTCAGATCTCAGGAGATAAGCCGCAGATTGCACGAGTAGGTGTCTTGCATCCATTCTTATGCAGGAGAATGTAAACACTTCTCTGAGAGTTCCTCGGCCGATCGGAGCAGGCACCCCTCGGCAGACATGTGTTGCAATCTTCGTCCAAATTATCCTGCTCGTGAACATTCTTCTCTGAAATCTGGGCCTCACAGACACCCATCATTGTAAATAAAATCGCCTGAAATTGCAAGGCATCAGGGACTCTCTAGTGAAAGAGTAAACAAGGCGGTGGAGTTTGAAGGCTTCTTTAACTATGTAGTTTGAATGTTAGCAGGTTCCGGTTGGAAGTGTGTTTACTTAAAAGGCAAGGGTGGACATTTTCCATGAAGTCATTTATTAAATTGAAGTAATTGAGAATTGTGACAAATATTTGCTCTGCAGAGAGTTGTCTGGGAAGAAATCTGCCACGGATAAGTCGTGTTTGTTAAATGTTAGCTGTCATATTTTTAACGGCAACCAGAGACATGTTTGTTCTTAATCCAGAAGGAGGATTCTGCATACAGAATAACTTTCTCGCTGACGGATTAGTCATACCTCTGATTAACTCGCTCCATGTTGGAGGCAACCAGAGATGCTTTAATAGGCAGTACCTTTGCCTAATCCAGCAGGGAGAGGGTTAATGGGGCATCTCCATCACCTTCAGCCTGGTGAAGTTTATTGAACTGATTGGATAATGTGGCAGTCATTGTCAACAATATGTTTTAACATTAAAGTTATATAGGAACTGAACCCATTTCAGTAGATTCTATGAAATACACTCTAGTTAACATAAATATAACTGCTGGTTACAACTCTACCTCATGGTACTTTTCTAAACAATACTGTTGGTCTGGTTTTTTAATATTAAAGGCATAATATCACAGTTGATAGACCTGGATAATGGACAAACGAATTTCGATCTGAGACTAGTTGCGCTTGATTTATTCACCCACAAGTTCTTATTTAGTGATGTACTTGATCCCCAACACTTGATAGTTAAAAAAAATAATCATATTTTATATGAAATAGGGGAACGTTCCGCTATTTATCTTGTCAAAGATCCATCAACTGAATTATGAAGGAT
>JAVCKZ010101311.1:0-10942 GCA_034780755.1 Lepetodrilus elevatus
GTGAATCGGTCTTGGACTAATCGCACCGGAATGTGGTTGGAATCGCTCCGCGAATCACGAGCGATCTCCGAGGGTATTATTGGACTGTCAGGGGAGATAACTCGAGGATGTTCCGATTGGAGCCCGTTGCTCACAATAGTTGTAACTGGGCTCCTGCCACAATAGAACGCGTTCACCTTACAATAATTGTAGCTGCAATAGTTCAGAGCAACAGACCCCTTGTCTGCGTTTCAAGAAAGGGGTGTATATTTATGTCGAATATAAATCAGGACGTAGATCACAGAATTACATGCAACTGCTTTACATTCTGATTTTAGTCCGGCATAAATATACACCCCTTTCATGAAATGCAGACCAGAAATGGCCATGATGACATGTGACAACAACAGCAAGTCTGGGTTCAGCGTCGGGTCCAGTTCCAGGGAAAAAGACCCCACCTGGAAAGGGTGCCCAGTGACTTCAAGGGAATGGTAATGGGATGTATCAAACAGCTATAATGTTGACACAATATCAGAAATTATCAAATGTTAAAGTGTGTGTAGCTAGCACACCCATACCATCTAAACCACCATCTTCCATTGCGCATATCTCTCCAATGGTATCGACAGCCAATCAAATTCCTTGTTTCTTGTCCAAGATTGGAGAAAAACCCTGATATGACTCTCAACTGGTATAATTGTGAAATATAAACCGAAAATACGATTATCATATGTTATGATGTTTATTAAAACATTTCAAAGCTTGGCATGAAATAAGAAATGCTGTCTGGTCAACACACAGATTAACATGTGGATTAAGTTTTGCATGAGCAAATATTGATCAAACATCATCTGTATATGGTTTTAAATCATATTTAAATAAGAGTCTGCCATAAAAACAGTTTCAAATATATTTTGGCAGCAGCGCTTGGCTTAAGCATATGCCATAGTTTTCATTGAATAAAGAAAGATCATTTAAACGCATGAAGTAAACTTTGAAATAAAAACATTTGGTAACATTGGGGAAGAACGGACCACAGACATACATGGTAGTATGAAGGATTTCCTTCCTCACACTGCAGGGATACTTCATTTTCTTCAGGACTCGCTTTATGTGGTAACCCAGAGGCCTGTTCAGGAAGGCGCGAACACGCGTGAAATCGCTTTGGAAACCTTCATCCTTCATATGTGACGTCACGCAATAATTCGCGTAAACTCGCTCTTCTGAACAGGCCTCAGGTACACATCTAGACAGAAACTTGTGCAAACATGTCACAGGAGCTATAAATAGAAGCTTTAAAGTCGCCAATCACAAAAATTATAATGAGCAAAGGGATGCAACTCTAATAATCACTATATAAAATTAAGCAGGAATGATAAAATCTATTTCATTGGATAGATTATTACACCAAATTTATCGGGTAAAATAATTTCTTTGCTTCTGTGTTTTCGTAAGTTTCCCTCTAGATGTGTGCCAGAGGTACCACATGAAGTGAGATAGGAATGGAATTAAGTAACCCTGTGTTGCGAGGATGGAAGGATTGCATGAACATCAGTTTGTACACACATCAGCACAGCTTGGGTATTGTCAACGCACATACAACATGAACAAATTACGGAGAACCATATCACAGGTTGGTCATCTGGCTGATAGTCTCTGTGTATAGACTAGTCTCTATAACCTTTAGTCTCTGTACACAAGTCCATGTCGTACACAACACATCCATTCACACATATGTATCATGTCTTTGATCGTGTAAGTGAAGGTAGACGAGAACTTGCATGCAGTTTGGCCAAATTCCGCTGAATATGCACGACCGTCGTCGACTTAATTCAAAGCACTTCCTATGATTTTTACATGAAGGCACATCGGGTAGATTTAACAAAAGGAACACAACTGCAGGAACAAAATAATAATTAGCGATAAAAGCTGACTTTGCATATACTTTGCGGTATTTGAATTCTGATACTGTATCAATTGAATTCTTGAAATTTCACGATTTTCTCAAAGTCTTCAACATGTTCAATGTCAAAAGAATTAATAGATTTTTCTGATGATCATTTCAATTCTGGTATAAAATATAAAATATGTCATTGTATCACTGTGTTAGTTAAATAATAAATACTTCATAATAATGCCCAGTAATGCTATAAACTGACTTGAATGACAAAATATGAATGAAGACCTCTCAAAGTAGCACTGAGATCTGCAAAGAGTATTTTCTTTAGACTCGGAAATAACATTACAAATATTACAAAGTATAGTTGATACAACTAAACTGTACATATACATATCATGACGGAAATTGCCATTTGTGTGGGTTTACTCTTCTGTGTGGCAGACGTTATGTATCACAGTTTCCTAAGAAATCTAAATAATCAGAGTTGATACAAAGTGACCACTCAATGAAATGTTCATTTAGATGCGACATTGTAATGAAATGCATATCGTTCTTTACAATTTCCACATTTTATCCCATAACTTCACAATAATCAAGACGATATTGTTCATTTGATAAACAGCCACACCTGAAAAAAAATATTCAGCGTGTATTATATACAGAGATTCTCATTAACCTCCCATTTGCTAGAAGAATACATTTGGGCATGTCTGGAGGCCAGCAGTGGGTAAAGGGTTAACGACGACAGCACAGATCACGTGGTAGGCAAGACATGAACGTTACAAGCCGCAGTGCCACCAAGGACACAGATACAGTTATAGCCTATATAAATAAAAGCGGTAGATCGGACTGCACAAAGTCATCCCGACTCAAACATAAATAAATAACATTTCAGGGCCACTACCTGCTGCTCAGAAGTATTAGCTTTGGCAGCAAATTTAAAACAATTTGTAAAAGAAAATTCAAGCAATTTGAAAGACCTGTCGTTGGGAACTTCTACGAATATTTTGAGGAACTGGAAAGTTGCTAGTAGCTTTGTGCAGTGGGGTCTACATGCCAGTACACACTTTGCGGCAGTTTTCTTTATTTCAAAGGTTTAAAATATGCATCTGTCGATTTATATTTACATCAAAACAATACAGCATTCATAGAATACCAGTAATGCATTCAGTGGCATGATTGATTGGACCATATATTATTATCTTTTAAAGCACTTGTACGACAAAGTATTAAAACACACTTCGTACGATCGGCCTTGACTATAACATGATACAGATTTCTAAGCCAAATTGACAATGACTCGTACAAGATACACCTTAGATCAGAGCATCATGGTAGCATCTAAAACTAGAAACACACTGCGGAACTGATCCATATACATTTAACAAAGAATTCAACAAACCAATGTAATCTGTCATGTTCTGAGACCCGGCCCCAAGATTACAAAACATTTGGAGTAAGATCTCATGCTCAAGTTAAACATTCACATGACATCTTATGCACACAAGTTTGAGTTGAGCATGACCACAAAGATGCAACTCGCTGATAAACCCTCTCCCTTCTGGATTAGGCACAGGTTCAGCACTTTAGGGCATTTCCAGTTGCCTCCAGCATGGAGGGTTAATCAATCCTTACATTGTTAATATTCTTGTAATTTTGGAATTGTCAATATTCTTTGATCATTGTAAAAGATATCCACAAAGCCTTCTGAAGGTATGTTTAGATTAATTAAATAGTAAGTTCACCATGTTCATAATAGTTCTATATTTCTATTTTCTATCTAAGAGGCAAGGGAGCTGTTTATAGACGTTAAGGTCCAACGTCTTCTAGCTAAATTACCCTAATCAGATATCACAAGAATTGTGCTTGACCATGTCAAACTGACTGTTCCTATAAGTTCATGATAATCACAGAATATTTGGCTACCTTAAAAAGAAAATCATCACTGAGCATGATATGATATTGTAATTCATCATCATGCACAATTTTAAGTCCACTAAAAAGGGTTCATATTATAAATATATCATATTTGTTTTACTCGTTACATTAAGGAAAAGGTCAACCGTGCCTAAAATAGAAATTCATATTATTCATGGACTATATATCTCGATTAAATAATGTATATTTAGTGAAAGAGTATTATAATATTTCTGTAGTATACGCACCAATATGAAGATAATATTAATTTGAAAGCAATGAACTCCATCATTTTCAAATAATTTCTATCAATAATATATTGGTTGACCTTGAGCTGGAGATTGGAGAGATGTGGCCAACACTGAACTCACCATCAGAAAAGAGTGAGTGAGTGAATTATTGTTTTACCTCACAGCAGGAATCTTTCGCCTATACGCAACGATGAATGAATTCACAAAGCATGACCATGAAAAGATCCATTTATCTTACAACAACAAAAAAATAAATAAATAAAATTCCAGATGCACATGAAACCAATTGTTTTTCAGAACAAAAAAGTTACAAAATGTGTTCACCCTGTGGTATTTGGGTCTAAATTTTCGGCATTCCGTACTCTGAATTCTTCAAATGTAATATATTCCTATACATTATTCAAAATTTAAACCTTCAAGATAAGGGTAGGGGGTGGGGGTAGGGGGTGGGTGGAGATTATGTATAAGTTTGGGGGGGGGTTGTTAGTTTGAAGTAGAAGGTAGCATGTTTCAGATTTTTGACTAGACATGTCACTGCTGACAGGATCTGGTGACATACACCTCCACGCCTCGCACAGTACGCCTCCACGCCTCAGCTCCTTGTCAGTTCAACCGAGTGACTTCCATACATATTTGAATATACTACAACAACTCTGGAAAAACATGAGAATTTGCGTACACAGAATATATACAAACATACATACATGTCATAATGAATTGCACTTTTACAAGGGTGAGTTAAAACTCTTATTGCTACAATTTGGAAGTTGCTACATGAATTTTGATATAGAAAATAGTCAGTAAAATATTAAAATATATACTAGAAATTAAACTTGACTTCATGTTATGTGACATATTTTCTGTAATCATTGTATTTACTTTCCCAGTCAACATGTACCATCTTACGACCCGTACTCTCTTCTACTCCCACCCCCAGATAAAAATGCATGTACCCCTTATCCTCACCGATCACCTATGACAACCACCTAACATGATTATCACCTTGGTATGATCATCAACTAAGCTTTTTTTTCAACATATCGAAAGCACTACTTCAAAATTTGTATCATGGATTCTCGGCACGCGTTTCTCGCTTAAAACTTTCAGGAGTTTGTTGTACTCAAGCATTTTTTTCTTCAATATACGTCATCCTAAATGAAAACACTACATCAAGATCTGTATCGTGGATTCTCGGCATGCGTTTTCTCGTTAAAAACTTTCAGGGGTTTGATTTCCCCATTGTCCAGAAAGTACAAGTTATTGTTGGATCGCCTCATGTACGCTGCGGCTTTCCCGAACACGCTGTACGTGAGAACGAGGACATCGCACGTGCTCAATAGATACTGGTCCGCCAGTACCTTCTCGAAGCCACCACACGGGTCCGACTTGATCCTCTTTGTCTTATCTATATGAATTATGTCCCCTGGGATCTCCACGTTCTGCAAGGGATACAACTCTCGGGCTTTCAAGCGGACCGAGTCAGAATCGCTCGCCACAAATATCCTAAATCGTCTCGGATCTCTGTATCTTTTAAAGAATTCCCACACAGGACTGATCGTATCCATTGTGTTCCTCACTTCGAAGTCCCACGGTAAAGTTGGATTTTTGCCGAATCGTAAATGAGCGCACACAAGTTTGTAATTTTCGTTTGGTCTGGCGTTCGATATCGCCGCAGTGAGTCGTCTTTTCACGCGTCTGTTGAGCTTGAAGATTGACTGCCACAAGTCTGCGAACACGGCTGGCCGAGGTTTGCTTTTCAGCTTCTGGCGAAATATCGTCTTGTAATGAGGATTATTTTTCAAAGCATAAAAATAATCATAATTTGCCGTCAGGTAAACGACATCTTGAGGGTACACATCGTTGAAATCTATCTGCGCCATCA
This sequence comes from Lepetodrilus elevatus, assembly GCA_034780755.1. Taxonomy (NCBI): domain Eukaryota; kingdom Metazoa; phylum Mollusca; class Gastropoda; order Lepetellida; family Lepetodrilidae; genus Lepetodrilus; species Lepetodrilus elevatus. Next base: position 5,930 of record JAVCKZ010101311.1, read on the forward strand.
GCTGTCTGAAGACCTTGTCATTAACAGTGTATAAATATTTAGATGAAAGACCCTGCAATGCTGTTGCGTTCACCTTCCAATTCACCTTCCTCGGATGAAACAGGTTTGTCAATGGACACGGAGACGACATATCCACGCCGAACGTCCTGTTCGTCACTAGAGATATGACGTACGCCGACAGAATCCCGTGCTGTCTGTCGCCCCAGCCACAACACGTGATGTTCTTCGTACAATAATAAATAATATACTTCTGCCGGGGCACCGCACTCCCGCTGTCAATGTGTTCCAAGTTCTGAAGTCCGCTCTGAACCGCATTCGGGTTGCGTTTCTCGTGAATATGTCTGGACATGTTCTGAAGCTCAACCCCGGCCTGCTGGTTGCTGTCGTTCATTATGTCCATGTCAAGGTCGTTGAGGACAACGGCTGCGTGACCTTCGAAGTCCTTGACCTGGCGGAGGTTGCGGTCTGAAGGCGGAAACACGTGAAGATGCGGGGCTTTCAGCGTGAGGTCGTCCAGGAAGTAGACGCTGATGATGACGGTGGCAGTGCACAGACATAGAAGGATGGCCAGACTGTACTTGGGCTTCACCTGCAACAACCAAACACATGCTTATCAAGATTAGCAGGGAGGCAAGTTTACGTACAATGGCAAAGTTGTATGGTTAATTAGCAGTTAATTGTAAGAATATTTAGATGGGTTTCACCTGCAACAACCAAACAGACTGACGTCATGGTTAACAAAGATGAAGACTTAGGTACTGGTAGTGCATGCATTATAATATTGATTCTTTTGTGGGCATGTCTTGATTATCTTTTTTTGGGGTGTGTGGGTGCCACTTTATTGGAGGTGGTGGTAGTTGGTGTGTGTGTGTGTGTGGGTGTCTGATGGGGGGGAGCGGGGGGGCCTTGTTAGCTATATCACATTTCAGGAATAACTCTAAATCTATTTACATGATAAGTTCTCTTCAACATATTTAACCAATTGGCAACCGAAATGGATACAATAAATAGTACACATGGACAATATTCGAGTATAACCATGACAACCAGCTGTTGACCATTGCTTCAGTCAAACAAACTTCCGTTCAAAATGGGAAATGTTGTATATGAAATACCAGTTAACATACAATGTATATAATGGAAAATATTAATATAAACGTGAATCATACAACCATCGAAAATTAATAACAAAGGATGAAACTCTCATATCCAACATGATTGTCGATTCCAGACATGATCATAAACATTGGCACTTCTACTACTACGTCTACTAGACACTAATCCTGCGATGACGCGTTACAATGTCATCAGACATTTGACCCGCATCCAAGAACATAATATGACTGTCGATTACAAATATGATCCTAAACATTTGGAACTCATATGACCAGACTCTAATCCTGCGAGACGTGTTACAATGTTCTCAGACATTTGACCCACATCCAAGTGGAGGGCTCGAGCACAGGCGGGGTTAAACCGGGGGTTAATCGCGACTCCGAGAATCAAAGACCGCGTCATGAATTCTGGAAGAGTTCTGGCCTCAAGGAGCCATGAATATGTAACACCCGAGGGAGTGCAAACAACATTAATATTATTGCCACTGGCACTGCCGATATATCATTGTGGTTAGCAAATCAATGATCACTCCCGGCAGCCGGGAATGAATGCCAGGCAACTGTTGTATCAGGAAGTCAGACCAATGCTGGTAATGTCCTTCTGGGCGGCTTGGCTGCCAAAATATTGGTTTGTAATTTCGGGTAATTTCTATAGCAGGCATTATGTAAGGCAGCATCATGTCTTCAAGGCTTACCAGGGTTGAGACAGGAAATCACCCATAGATCATGTAGATCTAGAATGGCTTCAAGAAATGTACACCTGATTTATCTGAATATGAGACAAATAGCCATAATAGAGCAATAATCTGTGAGACATTGGTAGTTTGTGTCCTACTAGTGCCATACTTTGGTAGTTTGTCCTACTAATGCCATATGTCTGTAGTTTATGTCCTACTAGTGGCATTATTTGGTAGTTTGTCCTACTAATGCCATATGTCTGTAGTTTATGTCCTACTAGTGCCATTCTTTGTTAGTTTGTGTCCTACTAGTGCCATACTTTGGTAATTCATGTCCTACTAATCCGATACTTTGGTAGGTAATGTCTTACTAGTGACATACTTGAACATTTACAGTGATGCTAAAAACAGCATTATGCACTTGGATTAGTTTTACATCAATGCTCACAGTAGCATACTTGAACATGTTTATCTGGATGTTGAAGATATCATACTTAAACATGATTAACATATCAGCATGGGTTTGTATTTTCTCCATGCTTAAGATATCTAACCTTCAACATGCGTACCTTCCTGCCTAATGAGATTGCCATAGTTCTGTACAACTCTCGTTCTGACAGTTCTGTGCACATGCAAAAATTGTAAATTGAATCCCCACAGAACTTTTCAGAGCGATTTGTTGCTTAACGTCACACTAGGAATCTTTCACCCATACTCCACAACAAACATCTCAGAACTATCAAACACAAAGCATTGAACTGTCTATAACAAGTTTCTATACATCTTCTGAAAGATGGCATAAACATTTATATGAAATATCAAGATGTTCCACCATATGTTTAGTTCTCTGAAATTAAGTGCTGTAACACCATCTCGACCCGTTTCCATGTTTACAATGCTGCAAAGTTTATCTAATTAACACACCCGTAAGACATCTCAGTATGTTGTTGTTAAATAACCCTCCATGACTGCAGAACATAATTAATATATTCTCCGATGGAATACCATCGTTAATCGGCGAGTACATTAAAACACCATTAAAACTTCAATAAGAGGAAATTCACCATAGAGACAGATGACAGAAGCTTGTCTGGGAATGAAAGTTAACGATGCCATCTGATGAGGGGTAACCCGCTCCCTGCTGGATTAGGCACAGACACTGCTCTTTGGGGCATCTACCTGTGCCTCCAGTTAGCCATGACAGTCAGGTGGTTAACCATGACAGGTGAAGGGTTAACTGTGACAGTCGGATGATTTACTCTGCGAGTCAGATGATTTACTCTGTGACAGTCGGAGGGTTAACTGTGACAGCCGGATGATTTACTCTGTGACAGTCAGAGGGTTAACTGTGACAGCCGGATGATTTACTCTGTGACAGTCAGAGGGTTAACTGTGACAGTCGGATGATTTAGTCTGTGACAGTCAGAGGGTTAACTGACAGTTGGACGGTTAACAGTGAAAGTCAGATGGTTAACTATTACCACAGTAATCGGTGACTAACACAAGTTAACTGGGGTTAACCGGCAGTGGGTAACACAATAGCGAGGCAGTCCCACATCGCCAGCAGCAGTGTTGTGGTAGTCTCCTGCCCCTCTCCTGTACAGGAATCAATTTCAGACTAGAACCTGCGTGATACAAAGACAACAATCTTTGTTTACACGTGAGGAGCAATGAACTGCAGTCTCTCTCCTCAACTCATGGAATCACATCGCAGAATCATCCTGACAACTCACCCATAAAACTGCCTATGCATGGCAAAAACTAGCTGGTAGTTTCCTTCAAACTACTTACATACACATCATGTCAATTGCCACAGGTGAATCCAATTTATGGATGTATTTTTTTCTCAGATACAATCATCCTAGAAGCACATATATATACATTTTTAGTAGACAAATTGTAACTTTTTACCTTTGTCGCGTCTAGCCCCACTTCCATGCAAACATTTAAGCATTGTGAGAACCATGCTTTTATTTTTTTCATAAGTAATGATAGAAATCTGACTCATTATACATATCTAGATTTATTTTGTGTGTAGAATAAGAATTACAATAAAATCTAAATTATGACCACATTGTTGCACAGGTTTGCAATCAAACACCAATAATTTTTTAATATTACATATCACTTGTATGGTCAAATATGGTGAAAATGTCATAATTGCTGCACTACTCGATAAATAAAATTTATTATAGAAAAAATAAATAAAAATACAACACAATTTTACATCCATTTTTGTTCCTATTCATGCATGTTATCTGCTTGGATGATATCAACGATGATAATTGTTTGATGTAGCATGGATGGACTTTTATTTTATGATCCACTAAATTTCATACCTCAACTAGTAGACATTAAGACATCATTGCTCAGACGCACACACATACATTAAAAAAATATAATAACACTATGTTTGCCAAAATGATTTCTAGAATTAATATCATGCTCCACGAATCGTGAATATGATTTTGGCTGCAATCATAATAACGTCTCTGGGCTGATCGATAGAAATGTTTAATGTCAACATGTAGGCCATGGTCTTGCATACATCATTAAGCCATAGCCGACTACAGAGACACTGTCCAACCATCAGGGAAGACTACAGTCAGATCATGAGACCAGGAGACCTGGGAAACCATGGAGACCACGGAGAGATCAGGGAGACCACGGAGAGATCAGGGAAGATCAGGGAAGACCACAGAGAGATCATGAGACCTGGGAACCCATGGAGAGACCAGACAGACCAGGGTAACAAAAGGAAGACCAGACAGACTACAAGCAGACTATAGAGAGACCAGGGAGATAACAACAAGACCAATGAGATCACAGGCAGACCACAGGTCTCAATAGTAAGGATTGTCCATCTGTCCAGGACAGGTATTACCTACAGGTGGACAAGTGAAATACCTAAGATTAACAAGTCCTTTACCTACAGGGCAAGTTTCATATCTGACAGGATACAGGGACAAGTGCCTCAAAAATATAATGTAGAGACCAGGGAAAGACCAGTAGGCCAGGAGAAATAGGGTTTGACCTAAAACAAATTTGAACAGAAATGTTTTTTGGTGTTTTGTATTTGGATGATCATTCTAAACAACATATCCAAAATCCTCCCTCCAACTTTGATGCTAAATATGTATTTTGGGGTAAAATAGTGAAAATATGTAGAAAAATCGTTAATTTTAAAATATATTTTTGGAAAGTTTCTCTATTTGATATTT
>JAVCKZ010101322.1:0-10940 GCA_034780755.1 Lepetodrilus elevatus
TGTTATTAATTTACAACTTGCGATTATAATTTTATTCAACTTTTTAGCATGCACAGGAACTTTTTTCCGCTAGTATATATAATTGTAATGCCCATAATTATTATATCGACAAGTCTTCGTAAATATATTAGCAAGTCTCTTGAAATATATTCTCAATTCTCTGTCGACATATTTTAAATCCAGTCACACATTATTATAGATGGCGATGTGGATACTGTTTCACGAAGCTCTCGTATCCACTAAGATAGCATAAAGCTGTATTTACCAGTAGCTAATACACTGCAAAGAGAGCGCTATGGTCTCTTAGTGGAAAGTTAAAGCGATCTTTGTGAAAGCGTAGCTCTCTCAGCGAGATATTTACTACTAGATACGAGAGCGCTCTGGCTTCGTAACTAGTGGATACGAGAGCTTCATGACAGGGTTCTAATGCTCTCATGCTCTCATGCTCTCAGTCCCACGGATCTCCGGTCACTGAGAGGTTGCTATTTGGCGGAAACATTACGGAAAACCCACACTCACTCACACTCATATCAAGAATACTGATGTCATATCACTAGATACAATGAGACGTGATTATCAGAACATATTATATTACATTGCAATGAGGAAGATCTGTTAGATTTTAAATGACAGATCTTTCAACATAACTTACAGAATGGCTAGAATGGAATTTTAGCTCAGAGAGTAAAATCAATAAGAACAAAATAATATAATGATTTTATACATATACCGTGTACCGAGAAATGTTAAAATCGTGTGTTATTTTTGTTGCAGTAACACGTTGCATTTTGGAAACAATCTTCGATTTAAAAATATATTATTGCAACCACTTTGGGTATTAAACTACAAGTTTCGGTATACGGTACTGTACATACTTAACACACACTATATCATCAACGTCTGTGTTTCTTTTGAAGATGTTGTGAAACTTACATAACTTTAAACAATTCCTCAACACATTTTAATTAACTGCTGTATTATGACAGACTATATACATGCATACACGAGCTCATATTTATATTACAATACGGTTGTTAACATTAAATTAATGTATTACGATTGCATCTACGGTATTAGAATTACTGTTATTCCTGTGTTAATCATATACATTTCATGCACCTCTACAGCTTGAATGGTCGATGAACGGTCGCCGTGCTCACATAAAGCGTTGTAAAGAGTACCTGTGGAGACACATTATGAAGTCTATTTTAACAATGCAACGCTACACGGATTATGTCTGAACGTTGTTGTAGGTTAATTTGTTCCAGCTATATCACTTTCCGAGTCAGACAAGTTTTAATAGTACGTTTTAATATATATATATATGCCCAATTAACATGCACAATGGAAGTTATTAAACATTAAGTAATTATAAAAGATACACGATGGAAAGCAAGAAATAAACAATCTACACAGTCTCGTAACAAAAGTGCAAATTAAAAAATATGTGTTTTGCTACACTGCGCAACAAATTATGTTTCAAACTTAGGACATTATTACGGAAACGATGGCGTATTCTGTTGCACTTAAATACCATCATGTAAGTCTGGATTTAACTTCAGCTTCCGATCCAAATCTCATCGATACATTGACTTTCACAAAACACGGAAGTAAGTACTCTGTAATGCAATTTCCGGAAACATGTTCATCATAGAAATAAATTGATAATTTTAAAACATCACTGATCTATACTAACTGATGTACATGTATTAGCAATAACGCTAATGAGTTACGCATAGTTCAACGTTAACGAGATCGATAGCGTACATCTGCAGGACAATCACATCCAAGGCGAGGACAGACTATGTCCTCCCACTCACAGCGAAGACCGTCTCCGGTCCGCGGGCTTCAATCATAGATCTATTTCTATAAAGCATAAACAAGTAAGTCTCTAATCAATAGTTGATTTATTCTGCATTACAGATGCTTCCTTCAGAATAAATGTCTAATCAATTTGACCCAATTCAGATCAAAACAATTGCGACCGTATCTTCAAAATTGAAAAATGAAAATTCTATTGAATTGAAGCAAATAGTTTCTACGTAATTGTTGTCATATTAGACTCGGTTGAAGTTTCGCCTTGGTGGATAGTTGTTATATTAGCTTACACTTGATTGATGATGTATATAGGTCGTATTCACGCCGTAGACAATCTCAATGCTCTAGAAGTAATGAGCACGAAGAGGGCATTGATGCTCTAAGAATAGTTATTAATACTTGTATACCAATCAATATAAATATCAATATAAAGACATTTTACAAAGTACACCAACAGAGGTCTATATTTTTGTACAAACGACAAGAAATATTTTGTCCCAAATAAAAATATTTTGTATCCACATTTTTTTTGCCACGAAGATGCTAAGGATTGGAAATGAGTGTGTGCGTATGTGTTTGTGTGTGTAGTCTCATGCGCGTTCATTTTACTCCAAGAAGTTTCGTATGCATGTAATTCCATTTTCGCCATGGGTGACTTTGCGCAGCACACGTTACATTCTAACAGTATACTAGCACCCACGGCATAACACATCCTCAGGTCCATATATTATTATTCTGCATAACGACCACGATAGCGATGTACAAACCGTATAATTAAAGAAGCTTACGATGTTGCTCGAATTTCTAAAAAGGAGATTGTTACACCCACATAATAAGCCACTCCTATGTTATAGCTTGAACAAGTATCGCAAATTGAAACGTATTGCTACATTAAGTTGGTAAGAAGGCAAGAGAAAATGCTTAATAGAAAGTTGCAGCGCGTAATTGCCATGTATTAACTGCAGGTTGGCACTGAGTAAGAGTGGGCTTGTAATTAGGAAACTGGAAAACAAGTCCGTGAGTGCTAGGCGCGCGTGTAAACACCTCCATAATCTTTCATATGTATATTTTATGAATATTTAATTATGTAATATAGTATGTATACATTGGGTGAGACCTTTAAATAAACAATATCTATCTCTCTCTCTCTCTCTCCATCATGTAGCACTCTTGAGCAACATTCTTAGATCCATACTGCTCCAGTTCACACAGTATCCAGTAGGATGAGATGGAATTCTGAATGTAAAACCTAGCGTCGTAACTGGCAGTTTGGGTTGTATACTCCCCACGGAGGCGAGAAGGTGATATGCACGAGTGCACATTGATCAATTGACATGGGTAATAATGTAAGTCGTTCCGACAATTCAGATTCAGAGTATTCCAACTTGCATTCAGACATTCAGATTAGATTCAGATTCAGACTTGATATAGAACAGCATTAGAATGTAAAACCCATTGCCTTGTATTGCACGCAGGGCGGCACGAGACCATCGGGTCTACGTGACTGTATCCGCCGTGTGTTATATATCTACAGTTAGTATGACCGAATAAAATATATAATTAGCCTCATCAAATGGAACTTCATACTTCATTCATAATCTGGACCAGAGACCAATCAGTCAAGGCCGAAACCATCCGGACATAGATGGCCAACCGAACATCAGATGTCACCATATGGACAACAATCAATATGGACCACAAAACCAAGTTGTATCAATACTTCAAAAGCCATGGTTATATTTATTCCCAGTGAAGCGACGCAGATAAAAAGTGTGTCTTAAATTCGTTTGCCAACAACGAGTATTAATATACTTGTAGGCTACCTGTATGCAAATTTATATCAAAAGAAGCGAGAGTGAGTCATTATCAAAAGCTACTACACTTCATGCATTGTGAGGTGAGACGTTAATAAAGTATCTGTCTGTCTGTCTATCTATCTGTCTGTCTGCATGGACATTATCTTATCTTCTCGTAACGCTGGTAACCCGCCACTTTCACGCCATTGTGGAAGAGAGTGAATCGAACGTCTCCTAGTTGAGCAGTCAGAACTGGAAGGGGCATGTCATTGGCAGTAATAATGCTCGGTGGTATAACATATGAATACAATTATAACATTGCCACAGCATTATATTCATTCGCAAATTAATCCTGCCTCGATCTGAATGATGTAGCGCAACTGACATACGAGCTCCCCCCCCTCCCCCCACCACACACACACACACATACACATACATACACACACACACATCTTTCTCTCAGCTTTTTGCTTAGCTGATATTTCGTCCATTGATCATGACTCAGTGATGTATTTTGAGATAAATCTCAGCTAGGTTTCAGTTTTTACTCGTTACAACATTGAATCAATGGGAAATAATCTCAGCCGAACAAAATCTCGAATTCAAGTTTATTTCGAGAAATCGGACCCAGGTGGCCTATTCTCGAAACGTTCTTAAAGTCTTAAGATAATCTTACGATCATGATGGTAAGTACGTTTCGAGAATAGGCCCCCAGCTTTTTATTTTAACTTTTTGAGTAGCACAGTACACGCTTTCCACTTATAAGCTGCTTGACAACGTATAACAACGCATATACCATCCATCAAGGTGACTCGCAATTACCGTAATTACCGCGGCGTCCCTAGCATCCAACACCCCCTGCTCTTCCTCCCACACCACACCCAGTTCCCATTAATAAACACTCCAACTTCTAGGCCGCATGCTGCTTATTATTGTGGATAATGGCTGCTAGGACAGCTCGGGTCCACCAGCTCCTAGATGCTTCAGAGCCTCCAGGAATGGACTTGCTATCTTCGCATTATCTCCGCGGGATTGACTAATAGACCGAGCGTTCTTGGCATCATTAGATGTTCCTATCGTTTATTATGTCAAGGCAAAGACTATTTTTGCTGACGTTAAATTTCATCATTTGTTATTGTAATATTACATTTTATATTAAGATACTTCCTGGTTACGTGTACAAACGCACAGTGTGTGCTTCTTTAATTAATCCGGGTTTATCTTGAAGTCGGAGTCGTAGATTGGTATTTGAGGACGAAATCATGTGGCTAACAATGCTAGTAAGATTGGTGCAATTGTAATTGGTCTGTGGGGAAATAGTTTTGGTATGTGGTAAATGATGACATAGCTTTATGATAGAAATGGAAATAACGAAGACATTGCATCTGGCTTACATATTGGCTTCGCTGTCTCTGTTTGGGATGTGGTATATGAAAGGTAGTCCCAATGACTCCAGCTAAGTGTGATGCCTGCGCTACACTTGCAACTGAATCGTCGTACGACTCGTTTTACGCCGACTACCGACAGTCGGAATTACGTAATCTGAGATAAAAAAAAAAATATGTAGTTGAATGTGTAGCATATCAAGTCGGCGGCCTAAAAACCCTATCTACGGCTAGTCGGGGATGGTTCGACGACTTTTTACCGCGACGCTTTGGTGTTTGACGATAAAATGTTGTCCCAGTTTCATGTGTAGCTTATTATCCAGACGCTATGATACAGTCGGGATACCAAGTAGCCAATCACAATAGTCATTGTAAACGAAGTTTCATAGCAATGCTTTAGATTTGTAATGGTTTTGTATATTTTTTTGAAAATTGCTACTCTAAATGTCAAAAATCAATAACAAATCTATGGTATCGAAATAGTTGCTATGAGACCTCGTTGATAAGGACTACCAATCACAATAACCAAGTTGAGATAACTCTTGTTTTGATTTGCACGTGGGCACGCGTGGGCATGCGTGGATAACAGTTTTATCACAACAGCTACACATAGTTTTCATGTGTGACCGCGTACAATCTTGCTTATCGTTAGTCGGCGATTCAAAGTCTGCGACCATTCAGTCGTATATATATATAGCATATACGGTTTCCCTATCGCGACGATTCAGTTGCATGTCTAGCGCAGACATAAGATGTTTACTATCGCTAGTTAATTAAGTAGAATGAATACGGTATATTAATATTACATTGTTAAATAAGTATCAAGTAGTATATGATATATAATTAGAACATTGAGCAAACAAACATTTAGTATGACGCAACATTAATATGTGCAGCCGAAATTGTGTTTTTTTCCTGTTGAATGTCTAAAACGATGTATCTGAGAAGTAAAATCGTGTCGACGTGTGTTTTGTATACTAACGTCGGACAGTTGACTTAGTGACTGTATATTTCAGTCATCAATACGTAGTTATATAAGTACAGTACAAAGTATATTTAGAAAGAGAAGTAACTCTCTCCGTTGTCATGATTAGTTTGCACTTTTGGCCCACACTTTTCCATTGCATGTACCGAATGCATCGTTATTCGACCCATTACATCATACAATATGTATTATATGCGTGTAGGTGCGACACAAGATATGAAATCAATATTTAAATCATATGATGCAATTAAATATAGACACACGGGACAGATTGTATAACTTACCCTCTACTATTATTACAGGTGCGTGGACGGTACGAGGACGGGGGTTGGACGTCGTTTTCTGTATTGCGAGACGACGGTCACAGTGACACGTCCAATGTGGGCGCCATTTTGTCAAAAGCCCACTAGAACACCGGAGGACATCAACCAGAAATCACGACAAAAATGCATTATGTCTTTAATTAGGGAAAAACCTTGGACGTCTCTCATCTGTCAGAGGTGGGCGCATTGGTCGTTAAGTCATGCTAGTAAAACAAGTGGGTCACTCGAGTATAAACATAGTTTCTTAACCCTTTGCTTCCTCTGGCATCCTCCTCTTTCATCCTCTAAATTCTAATACATGCAGTGATAATGAGGGTTAATCCAGAATTACTAATTAGAGTACATTTTACACTTCACTTTCATTTTCTATGACAGTTTTTAGCTATGTATAGAGTTACATATGTGACACTTACACACTTATATCACTTTATATAGGCGTAACAATGATACTGCGTACTCTTGTTGACGTTGAATTATATGTTATAGAGCAAACATTTATCATGTTTTCTTTCACTTGTTTCACATTTCAAATGAACAGTTTAAATACATGTTTGCTCTATAACAGTATCTCAAAAGACCACGATGTTGTGTTCCACACATTTTCCAATCATTTAAAACCAAAAAGCGTTCAACATAATGATACAAGATGATCCTTCTAATAGAATAAAAGTTCATGTGGTTTTCCATTTTCTGAAAGTCTGGAATTGTTTCAATCCTAATTACATTGGTGTATCTAGAGAGCACGAGATGATACGTGCATTGACTATCACTATCCCATCAATGATCTTTCTAAAAGAATAAAAGTACACACCTAGTATAGCTTTCTATTTTCTAAACGTCTAGCATTGTTACAATCCTAATTACATTGGTATCTATACAGAGCTCAGGGAATACAATTGCAAGTTGACCACACTCTCTAATCCTAAATGAAACAGTAAAAAACAAATTGCTAGCTCCGCACTTCAGCGACAAGCACTAATCTAGTATTTGGTTAACCGTCTCCCTTTTGAAAGTATTGCAATGCCTGTGATAAACCCAGCAGACTGAGAGTTAATGGTTCTTATCAATATTACTAGAATACCTCAGATGTTATCAGAGTTGACTTGGTAGAATAGACGTTTGTATCATATTATGCGATCAGTAATACGTCTATTTTAGGGTCGATAGCAATGAAGATCCTATGGCAAACTGTAGGTGAATAGCTCTAGATGGAATACATTGGGCTCCTGTCTAATGTCATTAATGAAAATGCCGACAGCATCCGCGCAGAAAGGAGAACCAGTTTACAAAGTGATATCGAATTATTTTCAGTTCGCTTGAGGGACGGCAGATCGACTTGCACTATGATGTCTAGAAGAGGACATATCATATACTGCATAACATGAACTTAATTATCTCCTTGTTTGTACCAAGGTATTCAAGGACGTAATCATGGCTCCTGAGGCGCCGTATGTTCCCATGGAAACATCCTTTGGTAGACCCTCCTAGATGTATAACATTTACTTAATGCCGTCTCCAAGTGCGAAAGTTCCTTTTGTAATAATACCAAGGCCTATTGCGCAGTTATCGTTTGTCACACCACACATCGCCCACCGTCCTCTCTGTCTCTGTCAATACTTAGTTCTATGATGTGTACATTATATGTGTTACTACACAGGAGTGGCTTCAATAAGTTGGATAATACTTTTTCCAATTTAATGATTATAACCTTTGATTATATAAACATAATCTGTTATTATGAATCCACGAAATAAAGCAGAATGTAACGTACAATGCAATGCCTGCAATCGATGTATATTCTCAGTGACATTATTCTCTTGCATTTATAAACTTATCAAAATCAAAACTGTCATGGACTTTTATTAATGGGATTGCTATTAAACTGGAAACGAATATCACGAATTTGAGCGTACACCTGTATTAGAACTGATATATTCATCCATGTAGTAGTATAAAAGGAGCATATGCTAATTGCTATTACATATATATCTATGCTGTTGCATCCGTGTACTGACACGCATAATGTACTGTGAGCAGTAGTGGGCGTGGGCTAGTGAAAACAGCGACAGAGCTGGTATGGAAGAAAATACTCAGACGCATATCAAACACAATAGTATCAGACGCATATCAAATACAATAGTATCAGACGCATATCAAACACAATAGTATCAGACGCATATCAAATACAATAGTATCTTACGCATATCAAATACAATAGTATCAGACGCAAATCAAAGATACTAGTATGACCAGACAGTATCAAACCATATCAGAAGCATATAAAACACAATCGTATCAGACGCATATCAAACACAATTGTATGATCAGACACTATCAAACAACATTATCAGATGCATATCAAACACAATAGTATCAGCAGCAGCAGCAGCAGGAGCAGAAGCGGGAGCAGCAACCTCCTCATTATCATCATCATCATCATCATCATTTATAATATTCTGCTGTGGAACATTATACACATACAAATTGGTATTTATAATTAGGCCTCTGCTATGAATGTGCTAGCTTTGTGTCACCTAGATTCTTGTTGATATTATATTGTTGTCTCTGTCTAATGACAGATCAGGACAGTTGCACAGTACGTGCTACGCATGGTCCAATAGTAATGTGAACATAAAGCCCTAATCGCTGATATAATTACAGATGACTGACTACATTCGCTGCCGACTTTGTCTTGTATGTGATAATCTATTAACATTTACCCAGAAACAATAACATGTGCGTTCCAATGATTCTCACATTTTTATCATGCATGCACAGCACATGGACATGGGTAGATTTCGATTATGTATAAATTTTACTCGCGAATTCCGACACAGTGGAATGTATGTATCGCAGGTAAGTAACCATGTACGGGATACTACGCCAATCTGCTATAATATATAGGGTTCCCGTAGAACTGTCATTCTATTTAACCACGGGAGGTGTGTGAGGGTATGCCGACGTTGATTGGCTCCGACCGTAACATTTAAAAACCCTTATATTATTATTTCATATTATTATTTCATATTATTATATTTTATATTATTATATTATTATTTCACTGACTACGGAGGCTTAAAGATACACGGGTAGCATGTAGCAGAGTGGTATTGCAGAGTGGTATACTATTGTAGAGTGGTTTAACAGAGTGGTTTAACAGAGTGGTACAGCAGAGTGGTATACTATCTCGTTGGTTGCACCACATGTACACATTGTACAGGCACTTGCATTGAGGCAAGCCATTATTTTGTTTTAATAAAATATTTAAAACAACCAAATAATGTTACTAGTATTGTTTTATTGTTGGTTAGATCTAGAGTATCTATCTATGCAGTGCTAATGTTTTGGAAAACGAAATAACATAAGGACCCATCAACGACATAATAATACTATTATACAGTATAAAGAGTAATATAAATTATGTCGTCGATGGGTCACAATGTTATTATTTATTTTTTCCTTCAAAATATTATCACTAATGTACATATGGATTTAACTCCAAACAATATTGTTTTAAATCCAAACAATTCTTTCAAAATAATTTATTAAAAGGAAATAATGGCCTACTTCAAGTACACGTGGTTGCCCACGCCCACGATGTATATCCACATCACTGCCTGTTTATATCCTTCCTATCTCAGTCGATCTCCCCATCTGTTCGGTGTCACTTAATTCCTGTGGTCGCCGACTATATTATCCTAGTGATATTTAATTGTTATAGGATTGCAATTATTCCAGAACGTCTTATTAGGCCACTGGTATATATCTGTTGACGTTGATTTATGGTGTGGTATGACCAGAAATAGATACAACCATGTCATGTCAAAGTTGATGTTTGGTATTATGTCTTCCATTTATATCTGACACACGATATCCGTAAGCTCAAACATATGTTAATTAGACGCTATTCTAGATACAGGATATATATATATTGCCAGATATATAACTTCATAATAGATTACTCAACCTGTTCTATTTGTTATAATACTTAAAGAACTTTACAAATTGCTGATTTACCAAAATTACATCGGTAAAGAATGTTAGCATTCCTGATCTGTTTGGGTTTGAAATTTAATTAATTCAATTGCGGAACTATTAGCTAATGTAAAAATAATTAAATTCGTTGTAAGTCAATGGATTCCTGAAATGTCCAATGCGACAATGTTATTGACGTCTTCTAGAATGAAACATCCTTGCTCCAGCAGGGTCAGAATCGTGTCTTGTGGCCACACAACTAATCCGTATAAATTGGCCGCTGGTAATCATGTGAATAACAATCTAAACTGATCTGTCAATAATGTTATGTTCGTAGCAGTGGCATCGGATTTGAGTTAGCATATACAGGTATACGTATGGGTCCGAAGCTGTAAAATCAAACAGATCAATTGTTGTGATGTGACTGGCCGATAGTTCGGATTTCTACAAGATGTTTGCGACAAATCAATGCTTTTCTGTTCACCTTGAAACACATCTAATCCAGACATCATCACTGTAATTTAGGGGTGTAACGATGGATCGAACTATCGATATATCGCGATAGTGAGTGGTCCGATAGCAATTTGAACTATCGATTATTTCCATCGATAGTACCATCAACTATCGATAGTTTCGATAGTGTACTATTTTTAAATAC
>JAVCKZ010101333.1:0-10940 GCA_034780755.1 Lepetodrilus elevatus
GAGAGAGAGAGAGAGAGAGAGAGAGAGAGAGAGAGAGAGAGAGAGAGAGAGAGAGAGAGAGAGAGAGAGAGAAAAGATAATGAGATACTGTGGAGAGAGATGGAGAGATAGAGAGAGACACATACATTCACAGATAATCAATTTCACTTGGGCTAACAGGCACATCTAGATATTGGTAACGCGTGTACAAAAGCTACCACCTAGTCGTGTCATTCAATGCACGCTGGTCCAGCTACCTCTTACTGCTATGGCAGTTCCTGTAAATAAATTCACCTTGGTCATAAGTCAAATACTGAAATATACTGACAGGATTGTGCAGCAAAGCAACATTGGGGAGTTTTAAACCCATTATATTAGTAGTTTATAACCTCAAAGTATGTTAGGGTAGCACAAAACAAAGGCACAATTAATGTTTAAACAAAATATGAAATAAACCAACACAAAATTAATTTTGACATATTTAAATTATACAATTATAGAAAGAAAAACCCAAAGCCCTGAATTGCTATAAACGTGAGCATAGATCTGGAATTATACATATATATCGTTTTGATGATGTACGATACTATTGTAAATAAGCTTTGACAATGTTTAATGTTCACAATATACTTTCATAAAACAAAGTGTATTGTCCTGTCCATTGATGAATGACAATTTTGAATTTATACAAAATGAAAAAGACAAAACTGGCCAGGAAACAAGAGTTGTCTGGGTTTCATAACCATGAACCGCTGTAGATGAAACAGTTAACATGTTATGCTTGAATAGTCTGATTCATTATACCCATCCCAAATACAATGCAACTTCACCACATTGGTAAACACAAGCAAGGATGAATTTAGAATGCATCAATAAAACAAAACGAAAAAAAGAAATTAAAAAAAAATAAAAACCTAAAAGATAATTACAGGTACCTCAAGGGAGATGATAGCCAAGTCATTTGCATGTGATGTTTATTAATGTCAATTACTAGTGTCTACGGGGGTTTAAACAAGCTCACAATACTTTAAGAACAAATTCTATGGTTACACAATGGTTATCGGTCCCGAGTATAGTTTCATGAAGCTCTGTACCCACAATGATAAGGAGATGATGGCACTCTTGAAAGTGCCCCATCACCATGTAAAAGAGATCGCCATGAGAGTGCTTATGTTCTCGTAGTAGATACGAGAGCTTCCAGAAACGCTACCATGGATTTTAATACATCTTGTGGGGAAAATGTCTATATTACTATTATTTTGTAGGCTGATCAATATTGGCAGTTTTCTCTAAAATACTGATTTATCAAATAAATGCTTCTGATGAAAAAACTGACATTTGTAAATTTGTTTTTATTTCTTATGTGCCATGGATAATAATGCTAACAAGTAGAGATCGGTCAATATATTGCAATATATAATATCCAACTTTCATACCAGCTTTTATCAGCAGTCCCAAAAATTCATTAATTCATAAAAATTCATAATTTTTGGTTTTGTTCATTAGATTACTCAGAATAGTGTATGATATAAACATTTTATTAGTCTTCAAATGTTATTCCACAATTTTGCAGCTTGGAAAATCTGGAAAATCTAACAATTTAGTAACAAACAAAAATAGTGATCTTTTCATGACAAATGCTACAAATGTTATGCCAGATTTAACATTTGCAATATATTGTGGTACATGTCGCAATATAGGTCTCTGCATCACAAAATATTGGAATACATAATAATTGCCAATCCCCATATCTACTGCAAAATAACCATTTCATTGTATCATGGTAGATAAAAATGGATCATGTTTTACTTCTGAGCTGTAGAATATTGATTGACAAGACATAATAACTGCGATTTCGTTAAAATCAGATATGAAACTGCCGCTCAGATATTTGGAAACTCGCCGAGTTTTGTCAAAGAATGTCAAAAGTTTAAGTAGTGGTAACAAATCTGATTTTAATTAGATTGTAATAACTGCGGACTTCAGGAAACATGTCCTGATTGAATAATACATTAATCCATAATGCCGACTATGTAAGTTTCTATTTATTAATATCAATGTTATTTTTATTATGAAATATATCTTACCTTAAAAGTTATTAAATGAAGGTGTAAAAACGAAAAGAATAGTGCACTATCCTAATATGGCATACATATCTACGAGTGATTATCAGCATAGTTTTCCTAACAGAGACATATCTTCTTGAAAACTCAATTTACAATTACATTTAACTGGTCATACATTTCCTCCTACAATTCAATTACATTTAAATTTCTTTAAAAAATACAAGCACGAGGGCTGAATTCAGATATACAATTCAATGGCATTTAATTCACATGTAAATTAAAATGCGTAATTTTACCCAAAATTTTCCTCGAACCATTCACGCATATATATAATATAATCTCATATTAAATCATGTGACTTGACATGCAAAGGGGAGGCAATCCATGCAGGACAGCGGCAGATGTATATCACACGAGCTCTCGGCATTTGCAACTTCGCGGTTGTGTTCGTGTATTTCGCAGGCATATAATAATAACAACGTCTCTATGTACAATTTATACAGCGGTCCACTCGTCTTTTTGACCGATCATGACTTCTTCGGGTCGGGCTCCGGTCTCAGGATTTGAAAGGAGATCAGATACTCGGGGTACGCCTGGAAAGATGAAAAATACGAATTTACGAAAACCCATATTTATAAGTCACTTGCAACATTATATTAGGGTATAGTTTCTTGAAGCTCCGATATCTTCTACGGGACCATAGCGCTCTTATAAGTTCCTGATAGCGATGGATAAGAGATTGCTACAAGAGTACTTATGGTCTTGTAGTAGATACAAAAGCTTAGAGAAACGCTACCCTGGAGGATACAAGTCAAGACAGTTGACTTTGTAGCAATGAAGATGTTGTGTATGTTTATTTACTACTGATATTTAAAAAAATTTCCCACTTGTTTATATTGTTAGTTTTAGGTGACTGAGTGATTATGGAGTTAAAAGTCACTGCAGGAAGCTTTCACCCATTTGCAATGAGATAGTTTTAGGGCCGGAGGAAAAATTCAATATCCATAGTGCTGAATGTTGCAGAAAAACCTGCGAGCACTGGCTGGTACTGCACTAGATACCTGTTAGTTACTCTTGCATTACAAGTGCACTAGTGTTCAATATGTCTCCAATTCACTTTCACTGGACACCAGTGGTGCAAGTCATGAGTCATGTCTCACCTGTTCTCCGCGATACACAACGTACTCGGCGAATGAAAGCCCTCCAGTGCTAGGCCGGCCTATCACAGAATGGTGCCCTGGAGGAGAGTGGGCCATCTTCATCGCGCTGAACTGCAGGAAAGACTTGCCCAGTGTCACTCGGCATAACAACAATTGTCTGAAAACAAATGAATAATCTCAATTAAAAAACGTACTCAAAATGTGTAATTTGACAATAAATTAAACCTTTTTTTAAAGATTAAAATAACAAAATAAAAAATCATAACATATTAGTTATTATATTATAATTTGCATGTAATTTTCACAGGAAACATTTTCAGAAAATAAACATTTTCACTTTCAAGAAATTCTCTAAACACATGAAACCAAACATTTTCACTTTCAACATATTTCAATAAATTAACAAACAATCCTTTTCATTTTATTACTTTAGATCAATTTGAAAAATTCTGCGAAAGATTGTCCTGTCAGTTGTGGACAGGAATATAATGCTGGCCGTACCTGTTACATATATAGCAGGATCTGTCTTTGTGCACGGGACACCCAGTGCCCCCGCCGATGCCGTACACATACTGGTTACTCTTCGACGAGTTCTCGGCAAAATAAATACCTGAAACAGCACACAGGTAACAGCCTTTATACATGGCAATAAATTCCATATCTGGCCCAGAGATTATGAGAGTTTTTTTTTAGTAAGATAGCAGTTTTGTTCACAAATCCCCATATAAAACTTCATCTTGAGCATGAAATCGTACTCAAAATGCATCTCGATAGTACACAGTGAACCCTACAGTAATTGTATCGGAAAGGTAACTGGTGCAGATTTGAACTCATGACTTTTTGGCTCCGAAGTTTAACAATCTAACAAATGTGCTACCACCTGCTCAACAAGGTAAGTTACGGCCATTACAAAACCACGACACAACATTCTGAGTCTACTCACCAGCTCCGAACATTCCCCCGATGTACGCGTGCCTCTCGTCGAAGCCCTTGTGTACGATAGAGTTTGTGAATGGAGATCCGTGGAACAGCAATCTCTCGTTGGGGTGTCCGTGGTTCTCCTCTCCGACCTCCTTCCGCCGGTGGCAGTACCGCTCCCACAGTCGCTTGTTCCGAACTTTCTGGATCTGAGATGGCGAACGTACATACGGTTATGAGTGAACGATGCAGCACTTAATGCTAGTCAGATATGGTAACAGAAAATTAATGTTGCTGGAAACCTGTACTGACAGACCAAGAATGATAACTAAATATCGCATCAATATCGCATCAGAAACGTTTCCAAACATTGATGCCAGACTCGTGCAACAGGATTTGAACCAGGTTTTTTTGCCTCTGAAGTCCAAACGTTCTTCTATTGCGCTATAACCCAACCCTTGTAGGGTTGTGTTCACGAAAACCTGTGATAACTGACCTGTACTCCATCAGTACATCTACACAGAACAGACAGCTCACTACATCCTATTACGATTATTTTGACGGCTGAACATCGTACCTTGAGCATATTGTAACTGTTGAAGATTCCTCCAACACTGTCTTTATGATCTCGGATAGTACTCTGCATCTGGAACATAAAACCAACAAAGTGAGTAAGTTATTATTTTATGTTGCAGGAGAAATCTTTCACCTATACATGACGATAAAAACAGAAAAACAATTAAGTTCAGTCGGAATAGATTTAGACACATTTAATAGGCAGCTAGTCATTTTACTTCCGCAGTTTCGTTATGAATGACGAGTGATTAGGGAGTTTTAACGACACTGCGGAAATCTTTCACCCATTTGCAACGATCTTCCCTTATGATGGAAGAGCTTGATGAATAAAATCTCTGATTTAATGATAAATCACATCTCGCGAAATCCGGAATTCTTGCATGAGATTTTGAGATATTCTCACGCTACGAAGAGAACCAAGTTTCTCACACACCTGTTCTTCCACTGAGATGTATTCCGGGTCGTCTGGCGTCAGATCGATGAGAACTGTCCCGGAACTAGACACCCCGGCCAGTATAGCTGTCCCTATGACAAGGAAAATAAAATTGTGACATCCAAGAAAAAATACAACCAAAAAAAGTGAGTACCAAAGGTGAGTACTATTCCTCGCGACTTTTGAATTTGCCATTACAATACACAATGTGTGCGTATTTATACTGCACCAAGTGCATACTTGAAAGCTTGCTCATAGCGCTACATTATCACCCAAATCAATGTGCAGGGAGAGGGTTAAAGAAGCTTTATGTAACGTTGGATAATTTCAAGACAAGACGGGCAACAATTCCATGGCAACACGCACCTTTGGACGAGATCAGCTTCTCCACTCCTTTCAGTATCTTGTGTCGGTGTCCGTACGCGTTGATGCCGATGTCCTTGAGCTCCTCGTGGCCCATCTCCACCAGAATGTCCATGGAGATCTGTTCCTTCTCGAAGATGTCTCGGAGCTGCTCCAGCCCCACGGACCCCAGGAAGGCCATCACGCTGACGGCCTCGATACTGCGCTCGCCCTCGCCCATGGACCGCTCCATGTTGCAGCCGTCCCCTGCCTGGGGGCTGCCTCCTGCCGCCCCTCCGCCGAAACCCTCTGAACTGCTGTTCAGGACGCTGCTGTGAAATGGAACAAAAATAATACTGAAAACTGTGTTCTAGTTATGATTTGGAGTTTTGTAGTAAATGAGTTTTATAGTAAATATGAAATATGCATCAGTATGTTGCTGTGAAATATAAAAATTAATTTAAAATACAGGGCTGCGTTCAGGATACAATACATTTGTCTACATTACGCTACGCTACATTTCTACAATGTAGTGGTTGGCTGAACGATTTAATAGCAAAATATCAGGAAATCGGTTTACACATGCGTCCATTCCATTCCATGCATGCTTTGGGTTTTCCTACTATTTGTTATCAAACATCACAGGTTCAAAAGCCGAAGTAAAAGGTAGTGCTATGTAGTACTACCATGTGTTGGCTGAACGACTACTGTAGCGCTATGTAGCATTGTAGAATTGAACACAGCCCAGGCATCGTATTATGATCGCATCAGAACGGGAATCGAAACATTGCGCTACCACCTTTCCCACTGTGAATGGTAGACTTACTTGCTGGACGAGGAGCTACTGCTAGTGAGATTACTGGTGACCTGTGACTTGGGCATGCTGGGTGGCATGGATGCCGGGGGCATGGCGTCTTGTAGAAGTGCTCGCACATCGTCAGCCTGGAGACAATGCCATTGTATTAGTTCTCAATTACATGTTCATTTCAAAACGAGAAAGTGGTTCGCATTCAATATTATTGCAAACATTATGTATGTGTATGAAATCTGTATTTTGAAATATTTATAAATATTATTGCAAATGTTATATATGTGTATGAAATCTGTCTTTTCATCATTTCTTGATTTGAGGGAATATTGGACTAAAATATCTTGCACATGAAAATAAATTTATGAGGTTAAAATTTGATTGATTGATTGAATTTTTGCTTTACATAATAGCGGCAATTGTTCACCCGTAGGCGATGACTATGAGGTTAAATTTTTTATATTCGTACAAGTCTATATCCACGTAGAAATATTTCGAATTTGAAGGGGTAAAATTACAAGATGCTTGTTGATTGTTCTCTATACCACGTACTACAATCGTGATTAATGTAAGCTAACACACTGTAGACTTTTATGTCAACTCACCTGTGCCAGATCCAATGGCGATTGTCCTTCCTGGTTCTTCATTGTTGGATCAGCTCCATGGGCAAGCTGAAGAAAACATGGTTAGAGAAACACATTAGTTCCTTGACTAGAAATAGTAATTGAATTATATACCCGATACTTTGTCTTAAACAAACTGTAAATCTTAGCCATATTGAGAATGAATAGTCCAAGGGAGACAACTTATCTGAATACATAAATTATCTCCCTTTAGAAATGTTTATCATTTCTTCATTTCTGGAATAGATTTTGATATAAAATATGATATTTGTAATATAGAAAAGTGTAATATAACATCTATAATTATACAGAGAAAAGTGCAATCACATGTCTATAATAATAAAAAAGATATTCTGATGAATACATTTCAAATTGAGAATGCAAACTTACGAGAAGAGAGCAAAGCTGGGTCCGGCCTTTCTGTGCGGCCTCATGAAGCGGAGTGAATCCCCATCTGTCTTGAGCGTTCACGCACGTGTTGAACTTGATCAGAAGAGCTGCTATCTCCACATGCTGAAATCAAACAAACAAATAAAAATGGAACCAATACAAATAAACACAAATAGTAGAGTTCTACTTTCTATAGCCGACTTTCGCCATAATAGGGACGAGAATGGGAAATTGTGTTTACAGTGGAAACGGCTGGAATTCATGGACAATAACCATACTGTCTGATTTAAGAGAACAACCACATTATTTAAATATGTAGAGCCTCAAATGATGATGAACGAGAAGAACATTGTAATCTAAGACTTGCATATAAATATTTCATAACATGTCAAACTTTGAAGTGAATGCATGCTATCAAAACGTCTGTACACAGCGATAATCTCCTGCTTTCACCCATACATGCTTATTATCTCTAATAATCTCCTGCTTTTTATTTATTTTTATTGGGGTTTAGAGGTGCTTTCTAGAATCTTTTACTAATATCACGACTTGTCTCCTGGTTATTGTGAGCAGATAGCAAGTGTATGTATATATTTGTATCTTCGGAGTAATCTGCTCACCCCGTATGAGGACGCGTTGTGTAAAGGAATGAGGCCGCCCTTGTCCTGGGCGTTAACGTCCGCGCCATTCTCCAGCAAGAACTCTGCAACCTCAACGTTGTTGTAACCAGCTGTTGACAGAAAACATTAACATACAGGTAGGAACAATCTGAAACTGGCAGCATTTTTTAGCATGCTTTTTAGCTTGGACATGACACATTATAAATAAACATTATTATCTCTAAAATAAACGGAAGGCATAATTAAAAAAAACTATGTTATATTGAATTGGGGTTTAGAGACGATTTCAAGATTATTTCACTTATATCATGGCTCGTCAGTTTTGGACAGAAAAAACCTGCAACATCTGTAGTGCTGAATGTTGCAGTATACCTGCGTGTACCGGATGTTTTTTATTTTATTTTTGTTTGTTTTTAAATTGGGGTTTAGAGTCGCTTTCTAGATTCTTTCACTAACATCATGACATGTCAGTTTACGTCAGGAGGAAACCTGCAACATCTGTAGCACTGAATGTTGCAGTAAAACTGCGAGCACCGGCTAGTACCGACCGATCAAGGATGATTAACAGCATTGCCACTTTACAGACAGCACATACTATCTTTCGTGAATATTGACGCCGGGCTCCAAGGACACGATTCAAGGCTTCGGTGAGTGAGTGAATTATTGTTTTACGTCACAGCAGGAATCTTCCACCTATACGTGACGTGACAACTCGCAGTGTGAGTACTGACCTGCCAAGTGTAGCGGCGTAGAGTTCCTGCCCTGTGTGTCTCTACAGTTGATGTTCTCCTGCGAGGCCAGCTTCTGGACGCGTGCCAGGTTGCCTTTCTTAGCCGCTTCCAACAAAGCAGCATCACCTGGAATAATCCAACAAATACACGTCACTTTGGTTCAAATATTGATTGAATTAGTGCTTTGTCTCAGTGGGAGTATTTCACCCATACACGATGAGGGTTCAAATAAACACAACAATGTAAACCAACCGAGGAGTTGCATTTCTCCTGAACATTTCCAAAAATACAAAATATTGGTACCAAATAAAGTACATTTCTTTTCCATAGATTATCTCCCCTTTGACCATAGAGATATAGGCACTTCTGTACGAAACCTCGTAACTATAAAGTAACCTTATCTCTAAACCTTATTCATAGACTACACCATCGCTAAGGTTGGCGGTCCAGTTGCCTTAGAGTTACACCATATCATACTAGTGCCTGGGGCTGTGTTCAGTCTTCACTACATTTGACTACATTTTGTACACTACACCCAAGGCTGCTTTCAGGCTTCAACTACATTTGATTACATTTCATACACTACAGGCCTGCTCCTTTCAGCTGTAATGTCCGTTCTTTCTGTCCGATGCATGCGCAGTTGCCAAGGATCAACACCGCACAGTGTAACTGTGCATGCATCCGACAGAAAGAACAGACATTACAGCTAGAAAGGAGAATGCCCTACGATTAAAATATCATTCAGATTATCATTTCTCAAAGCTGTCGTACACAATCCCCATGTATTAGAGATGGCTAAGAGATTCCTTATGGTCTTGTAGTAGATGTGAGCTTTGAGAAACTATACACAGATTCGTCCAAAGACCAGCGTACTACACACCTCTAAGTAGATCTGCCACATCTTGGTCCCCTTCTTTAACCAGATCTAGCGGAGTGTGGCCGTCACGGTTCTTCTTGTTAGCATCTGCACCATGCTGTAATATAGGAACATTACAAACATATTACACTGTTCAACCTCCAGGTATGGTAACAGACAACTGTGACTCCATCGGATAACAAACCCCGGACTGTAGGCCCAGAGAAAATAAATCAGTGGATTTCCATGGATCTGCAGAGTGAGTGAGTGAGTGAATTATTGCTTTACATCACAGCGGGAATCTTCCACCTGTAAGTGATGAATATGCCATGTCTGAACCTCATTAGGAATAGTTTCTGAGATTGCGATGTAAAATATACAAATTTCCTCCTGGCATCTTCGAATGTTCTGCGAGATCACAAATATTAAAATATACATGACATAGTATTCGTCCAACTGAGATCAGCTCACCTTCAGAAGCAATTTGCAGATTTCAAACTTTCCTTTTGACGCTGCTTCGTGGAGTGGAGTAAACTTCCATAGATCCGCAACATTTACGCAAGCTCCGTGCTGAAAGCCAAACACAAGACATTGTAGTTTAACCATCTCCCTGTTGGATTATGCACAGACACTGCCCAATAATGTAGCACCATGTGTACGACATTGAATGGGCGCATTATAAATATGCATTATTATTATTATTGTTATTATTGTTATAGGGCATTTCTGGTTGCCTCCAGCATGGAGGAAGGTTAAATGAACTGGTTCTCAAGCAAATTATTCCCAAAATGGCCCGCTATTCTATTTTTCTTTTCAATTTAGAATTTTTTCTTCTATATTACATTTTATTTTGTTTTTGAAAAGATGAATGAAATCTCTAAAAAAGGAAATAAAAGCACTCTATGAAAATTTAACGCAAAGCAATAAACATTGTCCCAAACAGTAATGTTTAATAATCAAAGCTTTTAAAATACAGGAATAATTGAATTATTGCTTAGCATCTCTTGCAACTATTTTTCAGCTATCTCCGAGTCTAACAAATCAAATGATCTAACCTTGATAAGTAGTTCAGTGACTTCGAAGTGTCCGTAAGAGCACGCGTTGTGTAGTGGCACCAGTCCACCCTTGTCTTTAGCATGGACGTCGGCGCCCTGCTGTAGCAGGTAATCTACGACGCTGACGCGGTTGTAGCCCGCGGCGAAGTGCAGAGGCGTCGAGTGACGACCGTCTACGTCCCTGCAGTTGACTGCGTGTGGGTTGGTGGCCACAAGTTTCTGAAATCATCAAAGATGTATTCATATATAATTTTAAATTATTAAAAAAAAAATTCCAATTGATGAATGATATATAATTCAATGGCGGTTAAAGGCATAATATCACAGATATTTATGGTCGTTTGGGACTAGTTCTTAGCTACAACTGCAAAATACATTCACTT
>JAVCKZ010101344.1:0-10939 GCA_034780755.1 Lepetodrilus elevatus
GTGCTATAGACGCAATGTACACTCGAAACATACCCTTGCTATATAGACAAATAAATTCAGGGTAATAAGTAGAAATTGTGTTTGGTTATGAGACGACCCCCTTCCCGCACGCCGATTACGATCACCAGACCTATTGTTTACGTTAATTAACAGTTTGCCTCATTCGCACGACGTCGACTTTTTATTTTACCTAAATCTGTCTGATTCGACTTCGTGCGAATGAACCTTTGGTTTGTGCCCAAGGCAAACTCCAGTAAGTCGCGATGGCTACTTTTGTAACGCTAGCGTGAAACCTTGTTTCATTCCTTTAATAATACTATATAGATAGATATAGACAATAACCCACGAGGTACAAGAAATTACCGATTATCTTTCACGAGTGAAATTAATGTAGTCTCTCGTACCTCATGGCAGAATAGTATGTGAAGTACCCCGGTACTCGTACAGTTAAACTATTCAATGGTATATTTAGAACTTGCCAATTTTGGGATAACCTTTTTTTTTGCATTGACGATAGCACATAATATAATTCAATAGATTTTGTTTTCATATTTTTCCCTAGGTAGTAAACTAATTTAGAAAAAAATAGAATATTTTAAAAACATTTAATATTTAACATTTAACATTTGATCTTGCCACCCTCTCCCTTCTGGATTAAGCACGGACACTACTCTTATTAGGGCATATATGGTTGCCACCAGCGTGGAGGGTTAAGATAACCTTCTTTCTCCTGAAGGCTAACAGAGAGACAGTTTAAGATGGGTTTCTACAACTTTTTGAGCAGAAAATATCTGAATGTTGTATTGAAATACTGAGAAATACATTTGTAAAATAACAATAACAATGTCATCAAAAACAACATGAACAACAAACTAGGATATCCTAAATAAATCAGCCATGTGACAGAAATCCATTATTAAAAAAATATAATCTATTAAAAATCACATATGGGGTCAATATAACCTTCGGCTGAAAGCTTTTTTTTTAGTAGCAACTCGTGCTCAGTTTTGTTCACAAATAACAAATCCCCATATAAAATTTTACCCCGAGCATGAAATTGCACTCAAAATATTTTTTGAACTTAGGGCAAGTGTGACAGCAATCTGTAAAACTTTGCCTTGAGCTAGCTAAATGTTGTGGTCAGCCCTTTTACTGACGGATGAATGCTCAATGATAAAGGCGGCCACTATGAAGTTTAGCTAGCTGGGCTGCATTCAGGCTGTAATACTTTTCTCTATGAAATGTTACATAGTGCTACAGGAGTCGTTCAGCCAACACATGGTAGTACTACGTAGCACTAATTTTTACTTTGGCTTTTGAGGAAAACCCAAAACATGAAATATGAAAGGAATGGAATGCATGCATGCGCAAACCAATTTCCTGCTATTTTCCTACAGAATCGTTCAGCCAACCACTACTTTGTAATGTAGGGATAAGTAGTGCAGCCTGAATGCAGCCCTGAAAGACCTCTCATGAAGGGTCTGTAAATGGTCTCCATCGTTACATAACATGAAGTCATGGCGTCACAGATGACAGACCGACATATTTTTCGAACACTGGAGGCTTGAGATTAAATCAGATCCTGGGTTGGGTGAGGTTCATAGTTTTGGATGGAATGACGATTCCAGGCTAATCGGGTATTTCCACGTTCAGCAACGTCTTCAAGAATAGCGTTCCTCTGTCTGAAACAGAAACAAAGATTCAATGTCAACAACAAAATTCAGTTTTCTCAATTTTAACCTTTCATTCTACGGCAATAACAAAATTCAGTTTCCTAAATATTTACCTTTAAAAGTGTCCTTAAGAAAATTAAGAAAGGTCAAGTATGTTATTTGACCATTACTGGGATGTAATGGAAATGAGAAGCCTAGCTGAGTCCCAGCCTAGCCCTGAGTGATTATGGAGTTTAACGTTGCTGCGGGAATCGTTCACCAACGTGCGCCGAAGTAATGGACAGATCTCCAATGCTAAAGCTGAGCAACTGTATCTCAATACATGCTCACCCATCAAGATTAGGAATGACTTCGGCTTGCTCTCCCACGCAATGCACACCACATAGATCGGGATCCCTGCCATGATGATGGCGAGACACAGACCCAGCTCCCACGGTTTCTTGTAGATCGACAGACAGACCAAGACCGATGACAGAACCAGTTCTGCTATAGGCAGCACGATTGGAACCTGTAGTCGTAAAAAGTTTATCGTTTTCAACAGAATCGACCACCTGCAGTTGTACAAGGTTATCAAATTATTTGAAAATGTAAATAACTTCGTTTTAAAAATCGGCCATGGGAAGACAACTCACTTTTTCACTAGGTTGTCGATGACAAAAGAACCCGAAGCCAAGTATGATATTATATAAATGTGTGAAACTGAGTGTTCTCATCCAGCAGAGTTCGAGCATTGCCTTTGGGAAGAAGACGCGTACCTTGATCGGTCTTTTGATGTCGGGTCGTTGCCACCGGAGATACAGCAGCACGACGAGGACTGACGACACCATCAGACAGGCGTACAGGCTCATTGTGTCTATCAGGCTGACCACTGTCCCAGAGAACAGCATGAACAATGCTGGCAGGCTCTGAAATATCAGCACACTTTCTTTTGTGTTTCAGTATATATGAAACAAACAACAAAAAAGAAGCACTTTTTGTGTGTTTTGGTATAAATGTAAAAAAAAATGAAGAAAAAACGCAAAGGATGATATTTTAAATTAACATGCGAATCATGGTTGGATGTGTTTCTGCGATTTGGTGAACAGTATACCAGTACTTGGCATATTTGTGTTGTGGTTCAGGAAGGACTCCTGAAATACACTGTAGAATGTCGCGATGTAAAGCAGTAATTCAATAGTAAATAGCACGATAAGAAAAGTCGACCGTGGACGTACAAGGAAGATGGTAGCAGGCCAGGGAGTCAGGTACTTCTTGCTGATCATGGCCAGTAGACCCGGCAGGTGTCCGTTCCGTCCAGCCGCAAACATCATTCTGGGGAGAGAGAACAACAGCTGAACAAGTCTGGGTATCGCTTCTTGAAGCTCTCGTATCTAATCTTGCCTAGCTCGATTTCTTCGTAGTGTCAATTGGCTGCAAAGGCCCACTTTTCAAGAAAGTTGTGTAATAGTAGCAGTAATAATATTTAAAATAATAACATTACATGGATACGGTAATAACTAACTTTAAAATGTACTCGCCCGAATAATGTTACAAATAACAAATGTTTACAAAAGACATGAATTCCTACTCCTAATCGTTCATACATACATGGAGACAAATATTAATAATAATAAAAATAATAATAGTAAAAATTGTATCATCCAGTGTTTTACAGTGCTGCGATTGCTATACATATTACATATTACTGACCTGGGTTGTCCGAGAATGAGGACATTGAGGACACTGACACAACACAGGGCGACCAGAATTGAGATGACAAATGACAATGATGGATGGATGTGGTACCCAAATGTCTGGAGAGAAAAAAAACAAGGGAGATAATTGCATGATTTGGTCAGTCATGCATAGAAACGAAAAACACGATGAAAATGTATGCAGCTGTGTGACAAGATGCTCCTACTGGTTAACCACTCGGTAGACTCACAATCCAGGCAACTTAGGTTCGAACACGAGGATCTGCATGGTCCTGTTTCAATGGCGCCCGACGTGGGATAGGAGACCTGTAAGAGCATCTAATCTCACATGACTGCATGTAGAGATCATTTGACTTTCAAACTGGGTACAGCACTGCGGTCTCTAAACACACATATTTCTCTTGTCCTGGACACAATCATCAGTGTACACCATTTTAATATATATTTATCATAATTTGTAAGTTACGATTGTCTCTAAAGTTGCCCCATAAAATATAATCGTAAGTTATGACAATCATAATTTACAATTGTTCTGTGGAAAGGGGTAGGAATCGTTCCAGAGCGCAAAAAGAGAATCTTAGTGATTTACAACTATCTAATATTAGCACCAATATTGTTCTTTGGAATGGGCACCTGGATGGTAATGGACAGAAGGGGAGATAACTGACTAGCATTCTAGTCGACTCACCACAGCAACTGCATTTGATTGGAGGATCTGTTCATTGGACAGCACGACACAGTAGCAGAAGTTGGTCAACAAGTACAGCGTTATCACAACTACAAATGTCAAGGTCAATGCTCGAGGAACAGTTCTGTAAATGAGATAGATTACGATGATAAGGTGAACACTTTAATATTTTGTTTAAACTGGGGTTTGAAATTCGAGCCTCTTTTAAGATTCTTTCACTTATATCACGGCTTGTCAGTTTAGGTCATATTCATAGTCATATTCGAAGCGCTGAATGTTGCAGTAAACCTGCGAGCACCGACTGATACTGACAGACCAAGGATGATAAATGCATTGCCACGGTACAGACAACACATCGTAGCATGATAGTGGCTGAAAGGTAACTTTCGTGAACAATGATGCTGGCCTCCCAGTACTATTGGCTCCGAAGTCCAAATGTTTTACCATTGCGCTACCACCTGCCCTAGAACAGTTTAATTAGGTTATCGAAACAGGCATGAGTTTGTTTGTGTGTGTATGTGTGTGTATGTGTGTGTATGTGCGTGCGTGCGAGCGTGTGTCATAGAGGGCATGATCAACAGATGAGCATACCTAACTGGGTCTTTTACTTCTTCCATCAATATTGTGATCACCTGCCTGAAAAACAATGCATGCCAGAAGATGACAACATGTACTGCACCAACCAACATTATCATCAGGTAAAAATAAGATTTCACTTTTCATATATTTAAATTGAGACAATCGATGGTTCAGGCCTAAATCAGAACATGCGCCAGGAAATGACGTACGTATACCTCAATTTATGCCAGCCATGACTTACTAGCATTACCCTTTCATAAAACACAGATATAGGTCCTGTTCCAACGGCCCATTGTAGTACTAGAAGGGTAGGAGTTACGATCCTCATTTCAGCCACCAGTAGGACTACAGGGCTCTGGACTAACATACGCCCGATGTACAGGACTAACATACGCCCGATGTACAGGACTAACATAATGTACAGGGGCAAGTTAAACTGCACTGCGGGCAACCTACTTTTTAACATTTAGCACCTTTAGTGCCTTTGCTACTTGTCCTGACTTGCTCTGCGGGCAAGTAACTCAAAATGTTAGTCCAGAGCCCTGGGCTCGGTTGTATGAAACTGCCATTAACTAATTAACTAAAAAAAATTAACTAATGACGTCATTAGCCGTTATTCCTGCATCGACTTTTAATGCCAACGTGATGCTGCATTAGTTCATGGAGGTTTAATGACACATACCAGTTACCAAATTGCTCTGTGGAACAGACGTCACTTACCAGCCTCCGTAAGAAAAGTATCCAGACACCATTCCTAGCGCTATGCTACCTGGGTCAGTCGTCGTCCCCTCCCAGAACGTGGGGATCTTTTCTCTGTAAAATGCTGAAAAATGTGATGGGAGATAACTCTAAATGACTAAACATGTTTTGTGAGTCTCCCTGCTGGAGGCGACCGGCAATGCCATAGAGCAGTGTCTGTGCCTAATCCAGCAAGTAAAGGGTTAAAGGCATACTATTACAGATTAAGTTGTCATTTTTTTGACTGCATTGGAGTTAAAATGCAAAGTACATGCTCTTATGTAGCATCCATATAATATTGCTTTTGTACATCCAAATATCTTTTCACTGCTGTAGAATAGGTACAATTCCATTGTATACATTTACAGTAAAACCCAAATAATCAGTTGGTAATGTAATATAAAATCTATAGTATAAAGACTAAGGGGAATAACTCTAAGCACCATGGTTGGAACTTAACTTTAAAACATACTCGCCCGAAAAATGATATAAATAACAAAACATGAAATTTCTACTCGCCCGTAGGATACCTTTAACATTATGAGAAATGGATCAGGCCACCGGACGAGTGGGAACTACTAATCCTGAATCACTAAATAATCAGTCAGTAATGTACTATAAAATCTCAATTTCATAATACAAGTATAAAGACTAAGGGGAATAACTCTAATAACTGAACACGGTCAAAATAAGCTTTCACGACCACTGGCACCAATAAAGCTACACTGTGTCTAAATAAACATTAAAATATTGATAACTAGTGAGACACGTGGAATAAGTAACTGGTTGTATAAAGTACTTTCAGGTAGGTCAACAATCTGCGATAGTATGCATTTAAAACCTTCTTTTTTTTTAGAGAATGGCATGAGAAAAATGCATGAGCAAACTGTTACATATGGATTTTTTGCATCATAAATGTATACATTAGTATATTGTTAATATTTCATGATTTAATTAATATTGACATGACAATTAATATTACATGATTTAATTAATATTGACATTCATTTAACCATTTTGTAGTGCAGTAGCTATGATTTTAGCTACCTTGTAGGGCAGTAGCTATGATTTTAGCCACCTTGTAGGGCAGTAGTAATACTCATGGTCAGACAGTTTGTACATGCCGGCGCTGATGATGTAGGGAAGTAGTAATACTCACGGTCAGACAGGTTGTACATGCCGGTGCTGATGATGTAGGGAAGTAGTAGGGCAGTAGTAATACTCACGGTCAGACAGTTTGTACATGCCAGCGCTGATGATGTAGGGAAGTAGTAGGGCAGTAGTAATACTCACGGTCAGACAGTTTGTACATGCCGGCGCTGATGATGACTAGCATGGCCAGGATCTTGCACGTGGACAGGAATGTCTGGAACTTGGTCACCACTTTCATGTACAGACAGTTCACAAAGATCAGCGCAACTGTGAACATCACAAACAAACACATGATTTAGATAGTATGGCATGCAATAGAACATTCTTTCCTAACATGTCACACTCAATACACTCATTCCGATCAAGTCCTCTGTCATAGTAGCTCTCATTACAGACATTTATTATTATTATTATTAATATTATTCAGTCATCAATGTCTTAACTTAAAAATAAAAGGCCCGACTAAAGTGGCCATAAAATGTTAAAATATTACTTAATTCATAATAAAATCTCTTCTTGACAATACATAATTTTCAATAATGTGTTAAATTATTCTTCAAAACACACAATTATGAACATTCAGAATCATAGGATATGTCCTGATGCTCTATTTAACATCATTGTTACTTCCTCATAAACATGACATATTTGCACTTGCCAATATAATTAATTTCATAAATTTATTATAATAAATATATTAACATTGATTTTCAATTATAATACCATGCAATATCCTATATATTGCCACAGGTGTAATTAATATCTAGTAATTGTTCTCATTTTTTGTTGTTGTAAATCTATTGAAATCCATCAACAAACATTAAATCAGAAATAATGATTAATTCCTATATATATTAGCATTACAATAAATGCATTTAATGATCTCAATATTTATATATATGGGAATGAATGTAAATATGGACATGGACAGCTGTTGAATAAATCATATACATGTATGTAACATTATTGAAATATATAACCAGCTGGTAACATGCTACAGGTGGCAGCACTGGTAATTTAATCCCCCTCTGGGCATCTCTGGTTACCTTTATACCCCCTTCACATACACAGATTTTCCTTACTAGTCCTTACGGATAGCAATATTCCATGGATGCTTAAGGATCCTTACTAGCTGGCCACTTTTACGAGTTGTTACAGATTTATTTACGGATGCTTACGATTGACTATGAGTTGGCGATCCGTAAGGAAAATCCGTGTATGTGAAGGGGGTATTAGCATGGAGAGGGTTAACTTAAGGGCATATACCGGTAATCATGGTTTGGTGACATATTTCATGGTCAAACATATTTTGCCTGGAAGTATCTACATAACTGATTTATCTACACAAATATATTGGACAACAAACTACATTTTCTGCATTCACCAGAATCCCCACTGGTTTCAATATTTTCATATTTTATTTTATGTTTGAATTTTTTATTTTGCGTTGATGTATTACCATTACTGCCATTAGTAGTTATTACTACAAAAAATAAATATAACTGATTAATATAATTGTCAATAATTGTTATAAACACCAGCACATGTAAGTTGTTTAGATTTGAATGCTTGTCAACATAGTTGTCAACATAATTGTTTAAATTGGCTTTAACTTTGTGTCATCTGACCTTTTCCAACACAATGTATGATAATAATTTTCAAAAGTCTTGTGCACTGTTGACGGAATACAATAAAAATAATTATTTATATTTTCCATAGTGGAAAAAATCAGGCCAACGGAACTGTAAACCATGGAATCAAATAAGAATGGCATAATACATGATCAGGGCTGAAGATAAAATCAATTACCGGTAAAGAAATCAAGCCAAGCATCGACGGACTGATCATTGTTAGGTGCGTCTAAATTATACAGCCTACAGACAGTGCCTACAGTCATAAATAGATCTCCTTGACTCCTTCTGTGGAGAGTGTGGAACTGGGATATGGGAATCAATGTCATGTTCAGTATTATTAGTACCGGTAACTCTCTATCATCTATGCTGTAGACAACTGCCTAAAAGTGCAGTGTTCATACCGAAACTAGCAGGGAGAGGGTTAACTGCCAGCATCTGTCAGTGTCAGCCAACTGTGAGACTGCTGGCAGTGGCACCTCTAGCGTTAACCCTCATACTACCGTAATCCCAAATTGCTGTTATAGCCTTCAAAAGGGAGAGGGTTAATTCAAAATTCAAGAGAGACAGAAGTTTCTGCCTTGAACAGGTTTAATAACCTGTCACGGCGTGCGCACAAACTATTTCGAACATTGGCATAAGTTACCGGTTACTGAACTTATTACTATCCACAGCAGGAAAATTATCACCTCTACAAACTATGAAGACTAAAATACTTCACAATTAATGGCAATAATAATGGCTCATACATGTATTTAGAATGCACCAGAGCATGCTAAAAGCACCACATTAACCCCACTCGGTGTTCCTTCTCAACTCCCTGGGGAGTATACAACCCAAGCTGCCGTTTCCAGCACTGAAAGGTTAAAAACTACTAGTAATCATATGAACATCGCATGCTACTGGGTACCCACACCCTGCTAGAGGCAATTACGAACTAAAATCACTTGCCTAGAGGGCGACACAATAAGCAATCCATGTGGGATGGAAGCAAATCCTAGATTCTCTCATCTTAACACAACAATTACTTATTTTAAAATAATTTTAATTGGAGTTTTAGAGTCACTTTCTATATTCTTTCACTAATCTCACCACTTGTCAGTTTTTATGGCAGAAATAAACCTGCAAAATCCGTAGCACTGAATGTTGCAGTATACCAGCTTGTACTGAAAGACCAAGGATGATAACTCTACAGACAGCGCATCCTATCAATATTGCGTTAGAAATGTAACTTCCGCGAATACTGATGTCGGGCCCTTTGGCTCCTAAGTCCAAACATTCTACCACTGGCTCCTAAGTCATTAAGTTCAAACAAGCATTTCAGCCCGTGTCTTAGCGTGGGGCACAAGCAAATGTGTTAAATTACGTGTGACATATGTTATATTGTCACATATTAGCCAAACACATATTTAGTACTTGAAACACGTACAGCTGGAGATGACTTATTATAGCGACACATGGCCATGACACATTGACACTGATCTGAACACATTGTGGATAATTAGTTACACCAAGAAAACATTAAAGGGGGATGGATGGATTAAGAGAGAGATTCTTCATCGTTACAAATTTTTCATTGTTATGTTGCTGATCCTGATTCAGGGTTGGCAGATATATCTTTTAATGTAAGTTTTATTATTGAACTTAATCAGTACCGGTAGTGATAAATTCAATGTGGGATCAAATGAGTGTATAGGGAAGGTAAGTGGTGGGGACAGCACGTAAACTAGTGCAAATGTGTTGCTCTGCGCTTGCACTTACACCACTACACCTGCAGTAGACTGTAGGAACAATAGTCATGATGTAATAATGGGAACAATGGTTTTTCTCAACTGGTTCTTAATGAATGCGCAGTTATATGAGCTTGCCGCTTATTCTCGTAGTAGTTGTCATTATTAGGAGCCTCCCTGTCCCCGGAAGTCAGTTTCACAATGAGGCTCTCACCATTACTTTCCAGCCCTATTCCTGGCAAATGTCTATTTTTAATGGATGTCAACACAATTTTCATTTGGTGTCGTGCCACTGGGTGGTTGTCCACATTTGCCAAACTTAAGAATTACCAATTCTAGGTCCCATCATACTTAAACACAAAGGATTATCGTGAGATCTCCAGAAAATATAGGAAAATAAACCAATATCCAGATTTCCTGCTTTGATTAGCAATCTCCTGCAAAATAATCGTTTTATTTTGTTTATTTGTTTTCACTCATATTTTTCGTATTTTGTATATATATCCACACATAAAAGTTTAAAATATAGTTCCCTTTCGAAGAGTTATACTTATAGGTGATAAATATGACCGAAAAAGGCAGGAAATCACGTATTTAGCAGTCTCAGTTATAAAAATTCCCCGAGGGAGCATGGCCCGAACCCCCCTAGAATACTCGGGCAAGGCACTTTGCGACTTGGAAGTATTTCTCCCTCTTTACTGTAGTAGGGAGATCTCCCTCATCACACTCATTTCAACTTGGCACCTCTGCAAACATGACCAATAAAATTGGCCTAGCTCCCAGACTATTAATTTGCATGTGATTATGCACTTTCACAAACCTGTGAGGCTGTGTACATGCAAATTTAGCATTTGTTTGGCCTGGAGTCAAGGAGATCTATTATGACTGTTATGGCTGTCTGTAGACTGTATAGTCTGGGTGCACCTAGCAATGATCATTCTGTCAATGCTTGGCTTGATTTATTTTAACCAGGGGCAGATTTAAGGGGGGCTCACCCGGCTTGCGCCCCCCCTAGAATTGGACAATTTTGTTCAATAAACATGTATTTTGTATT
>JAVCKZ010101355.1:0-24080 GCA_034780755.1 Lepetodrilus elevatus
AGAAAACCAGACAAATTATCCACATAAAACTATGTGTTTCCAACATTTCAACCAATAACTGACTTGCAAATTTACATGACCGTGGCTCAATCTTATGTACGTTCGACCGGTGTACGACTAGTTTGGAGCCTATGGTAGAGTATTACCTATAAGTACTGACATACACACAGGCACACAGATGCATACACACAAACATACGCGCACGCACACAGGCACAAACACACATGCACAGGCACATATACAGGCACAGGACCAGGCAAATACTCTGGCACACACACACACACAGGCACACACACAGGTAAAGGGACACATACACAGGCACACACACACACACACATACACATGCACAGGCATACACACATAGGCACACACACACACACACACACACACACACATAGGCACACACATACACATGCACAGGCATACACACATAGGCACACACACACACACACACACATAGGCACACACATACACACACATAGGCACACACATACACATGCACAGGCATACACACATGCACAGGTAAACACAGGCACATACAAACACAGGCACATACACACACACACACACACATGCATAGGTAAACACACAGGCACAAACACACACATGCACACACAGGCACAAACACACACAGGCACACATACACAGACACACACACAGGCACATGCACACACACACTTTAAAAAAAACCACAGGCACAAACACACAGGCACACAGTCACACACACACACACACACAGGCACACACAGAGGCATACATAGACTATTATACGAGCTTGTCGACGACGAGTTCCAGTCCCTCGGTCATTGACTATATAATATTTGCTGGTGAGCTCGAGTGTGTGAAATGGCGAGTATTTTCTGACAATAACTATGTAATTGTTTGAACATATGTTTGTTGTAAATCATGAAACATTATGTGTGATAAATGATTAGTAGGAGGGTAGTCTTACTAATTGCAGATATCCGGAAATTCAGTTACCTGTACTTTACCGAAGCTGTGTCAACTTAACCTATACATGGGTGTGGCTGGGACAACGGTCCAATGACAGCTACCGTATTAAAAATACTCTCGAGACTGGGACAAAACCTCCTTTTCTGTAAGGCCACTCATTGACAGTCTATGCTGGATCGCTATCTTTTGAAAGATCCAATACCCGTGACAAAGTAGATAATAAATGTTATTTATGAAAAATGTAAAGCTTACCTTTGTGTAGTATGTGAAGTCGTGCATTGACCCCAAACCTTTTATGTAGATTTGTAGATGTCGTAATATATCACTTCCTTATTATTGTGAATGTCGCTAAAATAGTTTATATTATTTTTCATGAAACTAATGCAACAGTGTATGAAGATTTGTGAAGATTTTTAGCTACTATTCTGGAACTTTATTTTGAAGCCCCGATTTAATACAGTTACTGCAGTTGGAGCCTGGTCTGGTCCATAAGGCTTGATTCCTTGCTGCTTCACGCCTCAACAAAACCGGTTTCCGCTACAGATCTATTAATAGGATATTAATAAAAGAAGTGTTCGGCTTGTTTTAATGGAAGGAGAACTCACTGTTCACGCTAGTTATATGAGCAATTAAATAAAACTGCTGCCAATTGAAAATGCCTGCGAATATTCAATGTGATAATATAATAGTATTCACAAGTGCTGCTTTTACTTTGTGGTTTATTTTTCAATGGCCAACACATTACCACCCCGGTGGTAGAATGTTAGACTTCTAAGCCAAAGGTTCCAGGTTCAAATCTCACCCTGGGGGCTCGCTCGGCACCACCTTTCTGACACAATATTGATAGGATGCACTGTCTGTAGAGTGGCAATGCAGTTATTATCCTTGGTCTAGTCAGTACCAGCCGGTGCTCGCAGGTTTACTGCAACATTCAGTATTACAGATGGTGTGGTTTTCCTCCTGCCCTAAACTGATAAGTCGTGATATTAGTGAAAGATTCTAGAAAGCGACTCTAAACCATCTACTAGAAATATGATTAGAAATTAATTACACATGCTCTCTGACATTGATAACAACCATTCAGAAATGTCAGTTTTCTTCACGAATTCATGCACCAAAATTATTGGCGCAAAAAGATATTCTTACGGTGGACTCTCACGGCATAATGAGAACAATCGAATATGTCACAATCAACACGTCAATTTAAATTATTAGAATACAATATGATGATTCAAAATTATTTATGTTTCAATTGGCAGGGGCGGATTTAAGGGGGGGCTCACCCGGCTTGCGCCCCCCCTAGAATTGAACAATTTGTTCAATAAACATGTATTTTGTATTATGGTGAAATTATGAGCCCCCTCTTAAAATACACTTTGAGCCCCCACCCCCTAACCTGAAAGTCTATATCCGGCCCTGATACATGTAATGTATCCAGTATACCTTGTATTAATTGTAGTCTACTACATGCATACTGCACAATGCCGATCAGATATACCCTACTAACATTACTATCTACATGTAGTACAACCACGCATACCACTGTAAACTCGTCTCAGTGCACGTTGCGCAGTATTATTATTGAGCATGTTTTGACAACGTTTTGTTACCTTTGCACTGCACAGTGATTATCTCCCCTACGTGCGGCCAGTTCCACAAAACAATCGTAACGCTACGAGAGTCGTAACTCTCCTATACGTTAACACGGCGTTGCTATTAATTAACTACGACTCTCGTAAAGTCTCTACGATTCTTCTGTGGCACGGTGGACTGAAATGAAGTTTACATCACGTGACAGTAGTAGCCGTCACGTGACCATTATATAGCCGTCACGTGACCGCTATAGCCGTCGGGAAGTCATCCATCACGAAGCAGCCATTGCTAATTGGAAAGGAATTACATTTTAATGGTGCAGTGTTTACGACCTGTAGCTTCTGTTTGAACCAGTTAGTCACCTGTAAATTGATTGATTGTAGACGTTGATTGATTCCTGATAATCTCTCACCATTGCTAAGCATGTCTGGTGAATTGATATCTAGGTAGATGTCTAGACTTCGGCTAGATTTCGGTGAGATTCTACGATATTTTAGCGAGATTCGGCGAGATGATATGTATTTGTAGTTGGTGTAAATGTTTCCACTCAGAAGATTTTTTTATAAATAATTTATGTATGCAATATTCCTTGTCAGCTGTGAGTGTATGTCTGTCTGTCTGTGTGTGTGTGTGTGTATGTGCGTGCGTGTGTGTGCGTGTGTGTGTGGACCTATCATGTAATATCGCAATATAATATGCATTACTAGTGTATCTTCGGCCTAATGAGGCCTTGCATGTCCATTTTCTATATGTTTTACCTATGCATTTTTAATATGTAACTACATGCGTGACACGTTAATAAACAATTAATTAATTCATTCATTCTTTTAGGAGGATACCACATACGTACGTGCTTCCAAAATTGAGATTTTATTTCGTATGTTGTATAATAAAATGGTACATATTTCTGGAAACGCTCGTAAAATATTAACGCCTACGACGGCGAACTGATATTGTCAAGCCAGATAATAATAATAATAATATTATATTGCGCAAATACATGCGCTGAAGCATGCTCACAGTGTTACATTATTACCCCGGTTAATGGATCAATGTGCAGTCAGTAAATTAATGTCTATTACTCAATTTGTTTTGAACAAAGGATGCAAACTAATATGTATTCCAACATGTTTTGTCCAGTCTCGTTACATTGGCTTACAGATAATAACTCTCACTAATAATTATCTTGTAAACTGAATGTGTATACGGGTTTCAGAGTATTTAGAGTTTTGTGACACATGCCATTTCATGATCATAATATAGTATTTTTCATGGATATCTTTTACTGTATATTTTCTGACATATTTTGTATGTTATATTACAGTGTCTATAGTTTTTATTGTATGTTGTACTTTAGTGTTAATGACTACTGCTCAACAATTAGAATATAATTATTTCAGTTACGACAACATAGCGCAATCGTCTAGACACTGTAAATGTATGCCTCATGTAAGCATATTTCCACCGCCACACTTTTTTTAACACCTTATGTATGAACCTGTTATAGTATTAAATTTGTTTCTGTTACTGTTCATGTTTGTTGATGGTTGTTTTGTCT
This sequence comes from Lepetodrilus elevatus, assembly GCA_034780755.1. Taxonomy (NCBI): domain Eukaryota; kingdom Metazoa; phylum Mollusca; class Gastropoda; order Lepetellida; family Lepetodrilidae; genus Lepetodrilus; species Lepetodrilus elevatus. The sequence goes on from JAVCKZ010101355.1 coordinate 4,106, forward strand.
TTTAAGTTGAAATATTACGTCATTAGTATTATCTTATGTCAACTGTGCGTCATTGAAACATCGGATAATGAATTTTCTAAACTATAGCGACACATATTGGACATATCATTCAGAAAGCTTCGTAAGTATGTACTATACATGTTTAATAATGAATGGTTGAAATGGATATTCTGAATGTATGTAGGTGATCATGAGGTTTTACAGTGGCAGTGAATGGTAAATGTACAAAGCAGCATGTTCTATGGTCGGCTTTGAAACAATTGCCCCAGTTTATATAATTACTGCGATATTGTCTCAGAAATACCAGGAATTAATTAATGATAGGCCGACACCAAGAAGATCACATGAGAAGTCGGTGAAAATTCAATGACATTTAATATTTGGTGGCAAATCAGATTATTTTGTAATAATTAAATATCTTTCGAACGTTCACTTCATGACGACTGCATTAATTACAGAATTCGTGAACACAGCAAGTATAGTACACAGTCTATGAACACAGCAAGTATTGTACACAGTCTATGAACACAGAAAGTATAGTACACAGTCTATGAACACAGCAAGTATAGTACACAGTCTATGAACACAGCAAGTATAGTACACAGTCTATGAACACAGCAAGTATAGTCACAGTCTATAAGCATTATCACTTGTAATCGTGGTGTTGCCTATCAAACGGCGGGATCTATCATCTATATTGGTTTGCTCAACACATATGCAATTATCACTTGTTTTAGCCTACATAACATCCACACTGACGACGAGTCCACACTATATGGTTCGAACACTTCCACACTATATGGTTCGAACACTTCCACACTATATGATTCGAACACTTCCACGCTATATGGTTCGAACACTTCCACACTATATGGTTCGAACACTTCCACGCTATATGATTCGATCACTTTGAGAAGACGAGTATGTAGCCTACATAATATCTGAAAATCCCCTTTTTTTTCACACTGGTCATCTGCACTAGACAAATGCACTGCTTCACATAGTTATTTCCAGGCGACAGTGTGTCGTTCAAGGATGTATTGAATGGCTTTGAAGTTATATGAGTAAATGGTTGTGATGTGGCTTTGTTGTATTATGCAACTCGCCCAGGATCGCTGTTTATAGCAGTATGTTGTAATTCTGAGTTCGTGGTGCATGTAGGTCGTTATGATGCAGTACACATTCTTGGACGATTTCATGAATATTCTGATTTCATATTTTATATATTTTATTAACAAGTACGATGTTGAGATGATGTAGCCAGATATTAATACTTAAATCATGTCCAACTGGCTATGTACATATTCCGGGAAAGTTTTAATAATATGATGTCATATTTATAACTAGCAACATGACTATATGATTGCAATGACAAACGTGGGGAAACTAAAGGTTTCTAATACTCTCCATTAACTTCAAACGCGTCTTACATAAAATTCCTGCGTATTACGTCACATACATTTGTTGATCAAGTGATAGTATTAACCTGCACCTTCTAACGTACGCCTAACCCTCTCCCTGATGAAGGCGACTTAAGTTGACCGATCACATGCAGAAATATAACACTTTGATTTTACTCAGCAGGGCGAAGGGCAAACCTGTCAAATATCACCTGATCAATATACTTAGCATATTATGACGTAGGAATTCTTGCGTTTGAGGTTGAACGTGGGAAAAATAAAAGTACATGTACCGGTACTACTATTCGATGACTAAACTGACATTCCAGCATTGGACATTGTCCAGCGTTCGGACGTCCACAATGATGACTACTATCCTGCAAATATAAGTGGAATGGCTAATGTCCAGTATGCATAGGCGTATGGTCCATGTCAAGTTAGACAGGGGAGATTCTTTAAAGTGAGGGAGAGTAGAAAAAGGCCCCTGGCCATTATAGCTACCAGTATGTAAGGTGGTGTTCCATAGACAGTGTTGGACGCACATTCTGGACGGGGGCCGCTCCTTTCTAACTGTTCTGTGTATGTTCTGTCCGACGCATGCGCAGTCACTGTGCGGTGTTGATCCTTGGTAACTGCGCATGCGTCGGACATAAAGTACAGACATAACAAATAGAAAGGAGCAGCCCCTAAGACAAAAGAAGTTTCTCAGATCAATTGTAACAGCCAAGGAAGAAAGCAAGACACACTGGCGCTGAGAGGGGAGAATATGGACTGAAATATCTACAGTCTGTGACCCACGGGTACCGGAAGCGGAAGCGGAAGGACTATTGACAGGATGTTTTCATATACTAGTATTAAGCCAGCTCGAAGTTTCGAATATACGCATAGAATACGGGTGAGCGTGTCAAAGGGGAAAGCAACAACTGCCCGAGGCCGCTGTATAGCGTTAACAATGCGTGTTTATCATCTATATTTTGCACTACGTGTTTGCTACAATCACATAAAGTATTCTTGTGTCTGTGGTAAGCATTTTAATACCATTGTGCTATAACTATAATGTGTTTTTACTTTTGACACGCGCATACGTATTTTGTGCGTATTCGAAACTACGAGCTAGCCTATTCAGACGAAAGGGGAGCCGACAGCTTCAGGGTAAATCAAAGACTACGTCATATCCTGTCATGTCATACACCGATCCTTATTTAAGCTCGGATTAATCTAACTGTACGTGATGCTAGAAGACCAATTGCCTAACAACTCACTACGGTAATTTTCCCGAATATAAGTTGTTTTATCTTTGTAGAATTTATACATCTTCCTCGTCCACGTATATACGTACACTATTCGCCTTGAAAATAACACAGACCAACACTTAGCTCTCAACTTATCGTGACCAATCCTATTATGTCAACCTCTAAATAATCTCCCCAGCTAGATTCATCAACATTCCTGCTCTGTAGAATATCTAGGCCTACAATATGCCTTGAGTGAAAAATCTTCATGCTGTGATATGTGAATTTTTTCTCCTACTGGGTAATCCATGAAGCGGACACAGTTTCTAAACTGAGAATTAATTCAATACCAACCGTTAAGTAAAATGTATGCTAGCCTTTTGGTAATAGGTGAAGTTTACAACTAGAAGAGTAATTATTAGACTCGTAATGCTTACGTGCGTCCCATTCCAATTTAAATTAAATAAATGTTAAAGTTGAAGAATATTTACCGTTCTACAAGTTGTCCCAGTTATGCGCTCATCCTTATAACTACTGCTGCTGCTGTTGCATGCAAAAGGAAGCACTTCTAAAAAAAGAATCCCCAACCCCAACTTCAAATTTTTCTCTTTACGACTATTAGCATAAATATGATAACAACATCAGATAGACTCGCTTAAAGACGTTCAACAAGACCTCGGCTGATGACTGTGCTCAAAGACATTTGCGTTTGTGATAAGGACAGAAAGTTACATGTATTAGACATTGATTGGGAGAATCAATTCCTGCCCCGTGCCTGCGTAATCATAGCGTGGAGACGTACGAGGGAGACGTACCACGAAGCCAACATAGTGAGTCATTGTCTTCAAGAACGCTTCAATGACTCTACGGGATCTGTCTTCATACAGAAGTATAGAAACACTAGCCAGTCTTCTTTGCGATGGCCCAATACTCTCGACGGATTCTATTAGAAGTGCATTGTACGCTACTATGGTTCTCGAAACGGTTCGATTTCAGAAACGATCTTGGAGACTAGCACGATCAGCAAAGGCGATAGCGAGACTTTACTTCCGTGTTCTGTAACATGTCCATCGCATCGTCGCTCTTCCATGGCTATCGGTCATTAAGTAATTAAGTTCCAACTAACATGAACGCAACTGGAATCCTGATTACCAAGTCCTTCTTTACGTGTTGTATGGATAGCCCTATTGGTCGTCTTTGAAACCACATAAGACTGGATTCGTTCACTAAGTGCGCAACTCTCAGCCGTCATTGATTTGGCCAATCTCCATTCACTCAATTTCCTCTGTGTAAATTTGTTCGAAAGATATCACCATTGCCACTACGGCAGAATAGGGGACTAGTAGGCTTTAGGCCATTCGAAATCACATAAAAAGCGAGATTATTGCAAATTCAAGACACGAAGTTAACGTTGTGGAATTAGTCGTAGATCAATGCTATGTTTAGGAGAGTATGGTATGGGGCTCACAGACATAGACCCCTATGGGCGGTTTCAATACTTCAAACTTTCCCGACCGAACTTGTTTCGGCTTTAGCAAACTCGTGGTTACTCAGGTATAGATTTAGTGATGACACGTATTTAAAAGGTTTCTATAACTACATTTACTCATCAGATATCATTGCTTAATTAGTCTTTCTTCATGGATTATTAAGATTCACTTCTTTATCTATGAACTCCGTTTAACGGCAATTACTTGAACGGTTAAGCAAAGCGTAGGACTGACTACTAATATTTAAATTTTTAGGTTTCGTTTTACTATGATTTGTTTCTATTCTGCAAAAAAAGAAGAAGGTTAGGTGTCCTTTTAGGTCACCAGGCCAGGCCACCTAACGTAGATGCTCAAAAATAAACTGAGGTAATATAGTGTCATGCCAGCATTCTGTCTGATCCCGTTAGAACGTTTCAAACTTACCTACGGGATGTAGCGGCAGACATATTGGAAATTGAATTTCCGTCAGACTGACCACAGTTTCGTACGTCTGATAGCGAAGAAACACCTCAACATGATGGAGTCCTATTTTCAGAGCTTGTACCGACATAAAAAGCTGTTTTTATACATTTATTTTTATATACGGCTACCATTGACAGATAGGAAAACATGTCATAAAGATTATCGAAGTGGATGTACTGTTAGTCTGAATCTTGTGATCAGCTGGTGATTGTCAAAGTGTCGACTCAATGAATCTGTGCAGCATTAGAATACGAATAATACATATTGTATTTTTAATTTCGGAGTCTAATGTAAGTCATGATACCATTTGTGCTAAAATGGGTATCAAATTATATTCTCGGTACTGTTGTGTGGGTTAATATTGTGAGGAGTGGGTTGAAACTATGTTCTTTACACTCAATTAAGAGTCTGTCGCGATATGTCATCGTGTACACCACCCATGGATGTTATATCTAGTTACTATTATACTACATTCGAATCCGGTGATTTCCTATTACAAAGATAATCCAAATGCAATGAAATAGTACAAGCAAAAATCATTATCGTTACGATACGTAGAAAATAGTATCCCTCAATATAACACCCCATTTGATATTTAAATATTTCGTCGTGAATGGTAATAACTATCGATATTTGAATGTAGACAATGGAAAACGGATGTAACCCGATTTTTAAGGCATCGGTGAACATTTATCGACAGCATTCTTCTCAATATGGAACAATGAATCGGTCGTGTGCAAACTGACACATTTTCATTTAATAATGTCATCTGGTAAAATAACGAGCAAAAATATCATTTGAATTAAATTATCCTACTGTTAACACCAGACCCTGAATTTCACAGTTTGAAATGGAAATGTATTGATTTTTCTTGAAATACTGGCGGTTCATCATACGGTTGGGATCTGTACTCGTGATAAAACACATCGTAACCCTCCTGTAGGCATACCCACGTGTGCACCAACCGTTCTGTTCACAACTCCATCTTAACGCCAAAGTGTTGTTGTCAAAGAAACCTGGCTTCCTTGCTAAGATTATGTTAAAACGATCTCTTTGACAGGTTCGTTGATAATTCGAGTCCGAAGGTGTAATCATGTCGCTTGTATCACATTGCATATAAGGAATACGAGCACACCTAGAACAGTTATCTTCTGATGAAATGTATTTAAATGAAATACTGAAATGTAAAACTCGCTCATGAGCTTGTCTTAATTAAGTTAAATTATTCCGTCTGACCTATTGCATAAATACCAGATGATGACGTCTGTCATTGAGATGAAAGAAACAAGATATACTATGTCAGCATGGAAAATACACTCATTGTAGTACTCTCTGATAGTTTTCTTTCTTTCTCTTCCCACCATCTTTCCCATTCTCCCTCTCTCCCAAACCCATTCAAAGAAACAAAATATACTATGTCAGCATGGAAAATACACTAATTGTAGTACTCTCTGATAGTTTTCTTTCTTTCACTTCCCACTTTCCCATTCTCCCTCTCTGCCAAACTCATTCTGTCGCTTTCTGTCCCTCGGTCTCGAATTAACACTATTTCAAAATTCCCCAATTCCCTTTCCACTGGCGTACGTCCTTCGTACCAAAGTGACCTGCACGTCGTCCCGACTTCGTATACCACCCACACTGGACCAGAAACCTGCAATGCATTGCTTTACCAAGACGATGCCAAATGCCAAATGCTCCAGATAGATCTCTACCGTTTTACAATGCTCCAGGAAATGAGAGCTTTTGTTCGGGCCCCGCATCTATAAAAGCGCTCATCAGCGGAACACGCCAACTCGCACCATAGCATCGCTTCCTGCAGCTGAACACTGCCTATAAAAGTAGTAGTGATCTCTTAAAGGATTAATGCTATTCTGTCTTGTGGGTCGTGTAAGTGTCAATCTAGCCACTCAAGCGTCGATTATTGGTTCTGACACGCAATGCTGGCGGAGAAAGCACTTAGTGTTAGAACCAAGCTGTGTTCATCGGTCATACTATCATATCTGGTGAGGATTTCCAACGAATTATCACATGAACAAGTCGAGTTATTGGAATTAATTAGTCTACGGACAAGCATGCTACTCGTGTTATTCATATATTTATGGGGGTGTTGGTTAGTATTTTATCAGTCCAAACTGAAATTGTTAAGTTTCTCTTTGATCATATTTCATATTGAATTCATTTTTATAGATTATGTCTTGATAATTAAACTACAGAGAGGAAGATACTCCATGTATAATGTAGAATTCGTATACGTCATGATCAGCAGTTTATGTAGGCGCGATAGTAATAATGTCACACATACTAGCTATAATTGTCTTTCATATTATATTGATAAAGTAGTATAGGCCTAAAACAGAAGTCACAATGCAACAAATGCTAACAGTTCATTCGCAATACACACTGGTAGTCATAGATAGATAGCTAAGTGGCAAAGTCCCACTAAGTTTCTGTCTATATACTGGAACATTAATTCCCACACACACATGCAATTATAATATGCACATGCATTGTTGTCTTCGTTCGATTCCTAATGAAACAGCTATATATATATATATATATATATATAAAGAATGTTACATAACGATAAATTAAAAAGTCCCTATTCTAGGAAATAAATTGCATAATTTTATAATTTAAATAAAATGGAACAACCTATTAAAATCTGTCCAATATCTGGTGACAAATTACTGATCAAAGAACACGAAGGTCATAAGTTCAGATTAAAACCGGAAGTGACGTATTTACGCATTGATTAATGCCTTGAAGCAATATACACGCTTTTCATATTCTCCTTATTGATTAGAAATTGAATCTTAATGTATTTCAAAGGCAACACTTTTGTCCCGTATCTTGTGTCGGTATTCTCTTCGAGCGACTAACAGATTTCTTTTTGTTCTTCAACATTGGATACGTACGTCAGGCAGTATCAATGAAGTATCAATGAAGATACGGATACGTACACCGTCCTCGATGTCTAAAGAAATAACGGAAGCCACTAATTAATTTAGAAACTGTAAGACGCATTTACTAGTATATGAAAAGAAGAATATCAGCAACGTGTTAAAAACATAACATTACTATACTAGTGGTATAATATATTTGAGAACATACGGGTGTTAGGGGAGTGATCATTATTCGGAATGAACTGTTTGACATGACTCATAAGCCGGGCGTATTGATTACGTTATGCTCCCTCTCTATCTCTGCTAATATGCATGTCAATGAGCAGACAGATAGTGATGGGTTAGCACTTATTGACCCCGCATTCTGATTAGGTCGGGCCTCCAAAGACTATCTCGCTTACGTCCATATGCAGAAACAAATAAGATAGCCGGGTTCACGCTTAATGAAGGAGGATAGACCATCAACATTGATATGCCACTACTGTATAATTATCCCACTGTCCTGTTAGAATTGCTATGGTCTTACTAAATTCGGATGGAGCAACACCGCATGTGTGTAATTAGTGTTGTGAGACTGCAAATCATTTCTGGTATAAAATAATGAACTCTATCCCGAGCTTATGATTATGATAATCATACAAGTTGTCCAGGATCTCTATGGTTTAGCTGATTAATATCGCTCTGATACAGAGATAATTAAAGAATTATTGCATGTAACTATCTCACGGAAGAAGATCTATCCTTTTCTTTATTTATTTGAACCAATCGGAGAAACTGTAGGCTATACTTTTACTTAAAAGCGATGCAATCTGCGATCGCATATACCATTTATGCAATGGTATCCGCCCAACTGCGTGGTCAAACCTCATATAAGACAGTTCAAAAGCACAGTCACCTTCGCTTATAAGACAGTTCAAAAGCACAGTCTCCTTCGCTTATAAATAAGACAGTTCAAAAGCACAGTCACATTCGCTTATAAGACAGTTCAAAAGCACAGTCTCTTTCGCTTATAAATAAGACAGTTCAAAAGCACAGTCACCTTCGCTTATAAGACAGTTCAAAAGCACAGTCACCTTCGCTTATAAGACAGTTCAAAAGCACAGTCACATTCGCTTATAAGACAGTTCAAAAGCACAGTCACCTTCGCTTATAAATAAGACAGTTCAAAAGCACAGTGACCTTCGCTTATAAGACAGTTCAAAAGCACAGTGACCTTCGCTTATAAGACAGTTCAAAAGCACTGTCACCTTCGCTTATACGACAGTGCAAAAGCACAGTCACCTTCGCTTATACGACAGTTCAAAAGCACAGTCACCCTCGCTTATAAGACAGTTCAAAAGCACAATCACCTTCGCGAATTCGCCTATAAGACAGTTCAAAAGCAGTCACCTTCGCTTCCCTTCTCTTCACACTACACATGCAGCATGGACCATCATGCAGATGGATAGTCTTTGCATCAGTATCACGGCGCATTCTTCAGACAATCTAGCCGATCCTAGCGAGCCCTGCACTGGCGATAACCGACAGTTTAGATAACGGCAGGCGGGCAGTTATTTCGTGTTGTATCAGCTCTCAGACTTGTCATGTCCAAGACACGTTGTTCCTGCTTCAGAGAGCTTAGCATGAATCATCGGACCCTTGATCCGTGTTGCTCATATCTTACACGGATTTGAGCGTACACATGTTTCTTGTTACTCATTTGAGCGTACAAGTGTTTCTTGTTACTACATATCTGGCATTAATATGATTGTTGGTTTTTTTTAAATTGGTCATGATGGTGCCACCTAGAAATGGATGGCAAACCAAATACCAATGTTCTTGGAGAGTTGAAATATATCGGGAAAGAACAAGTTTATTTTTTATTGTTTATTTTTTAAAATGTTGGTTAGGTCAAATTAAATAATAATATGGAGATATTTGTTTTTCATACCAAGAAGTATATACCAAACTAATCTACGAAATAATAATAATAATAATAATAATAATACTAATACTACTACTACTACTACTAATAATAATAATAATAATACAAAAATACAAATACATAAATACTATTAATGTCCATTTATAGAACGTCAAACCCACACTAGGTATGGTCATAGCGTTGGCATTAAACATAACATAACATTCCTTGGATAGAGATCTGCTTAATGTTTTATTACCCTCAAAACATTAACATTATTACAAACTGTCATTCATGAACTTCGTATTACGCGGCGGCCATGTTTTATATCCCGCCGACGTTGCATCATAATCGAGTTCAACGGAACAAAACGGGCTACATGCACGACTATGTCCAGAAATTTATAATTTTGAACTAATAAAAGATCAAAGAATATTGTCCTTGTGGGAGGGAGAAACTATAACGTGTGCCCGTTTAACATGTGTGAAGACTTCCTTGCGCTAAGCGGTATCGCAAAACGAACACTTTTGATATGCATTTTAACGTCATCATGACCGCAACCCATTACGAAAATAACTACTGTACGGATCGGATGGGAGAGTCGTAGAAAACTCGGACGAAAGATTTACTAGCCAGCGTTAATAACCCGTTGACGTCTCCACGTGTACAATAAATTACTGAATGTTTTCGCCGGGATACAAATAATAAACCCCGGTGTCTCAATTATCTTCAATTTAGACGCTTAAGCCTCAGTAACGTACATTTATGTACACGTAATTTTCCTGGTTTATCCTTGGGAGTAGATCTTGTCATGCATCTGTCAGTCTTTTGTCTCAAACGTTGTTAGTACCATCACTGCAAGGGGAGACAATTACGTTAACGTCATACTCGGTACCAGTTTAGTGGTTTTTCAACTTTCACTAATTTCCAGTTGACATGTACGCTTCACGAGTGAGATACTAACCATGCCACATTAGCGATGTCGTCCTAAAAACACTTCTTAGACTGCGGTGAGTTGTATCAGTGACGGTATAGGGGAAAGGTTTTCAAGTATAACTTCATCAAGCTATACAATTTAATTAATCCGCCATTGCATTTATCAGAACTTTCTATTCTTTATAAAGTATAAAGGGACACTTTTAAAAGAGAAATTGGAAGAAAGTGGTTTTTCAGAAGTTAAACTAGTTGTGTTTATCTGTACTGAAAGTTATAAGTAACTTATAAGTATCATGATTGTAGAAACAACAATAACAACAACAATACACACACACGTGCACGTGTACAATAACATACACACAATATAAATATAATCAGCTCTCTTTTCGCTCCTTGTCAATTATTGTCTTAACAAATTTAAATATTAGGATTGTAAGCCAATAGTATTCATTACTGTTTTTAATGCATACTGATTGTCAATTTATAAATCCTCACAATCATCATACATTAGGATCTCGAGATAAATTGCATCATTATTTCAATTTTTAAATATTTAGGATTTTAAGTCAATGATTTTGCCATCACAGTGTTCATACAATCCGAAACCCATTTCTAAAATATCCTCAGATTTAAGGCGTTTGAACGCACGGTCCCAGCTAATCACGGGATATTACTGTATAACGAGATGATAATGTTCACATGGCCAATTTCTGCTATCAAACCGTCGCCTCAACATGTACTCGCTGATCCTTAAGATACTAAAATACTGTCATCGAGAACGCATCCAGACTATCGCTTTCTACTTTATCGGCATTTTCCGAGGGGAATTTGAACTTTCATGGCAAGTGTATGTCAAGACACGACATCATATGTTCTGGAAATGTTTCATATTCATGCATATAAAAGCCTGGGTTTTATGGGGATTGGTTGACAATGAATAGCAACAGGCTTTCTGTCGGAGAGGGTAATCCGCGGGCAATAAATAATGTGGTGGTAAGACAGGGTGACGTATTATTTATGGCGTCCTGTCAAGAAAGTATTGACTATGTATAATAAGTGTTCATTTTGCAGTTTCCGAGAGAAGGATAGCCATTTGGTTAAAATTAAGTTGCGAGAAGGACATAAAGAAGAATTATTAAAAAAATAATAATAATAATTGTGCGTCATAATGTTATGTTACTCTTGAGAACGGTGTTTGAATATATTTTATGGCGTGTAAATTAGAAAATCATATTTTCTTAAATAGCTTCAGAATGAATGTTTTCTTGAACGAATATTTAAGAAGTCGTATGATTCTGTCGTGAGATGACATGTATTTGGTATATTTTAAACCAACTATTAAACCCTGTTCCATGTTAATAATGCAACGTACAGAGAATAGGACCAGGCTTCAACTTTATTAACTACTTTATTAATCTTTGGGTTGGTTTTTCTCTTCCGACGCGATTAAGATGAAAGGCTGATCATGAGTTGCAGTCTTGTATCATTTTCCTTGTGAGAAGAATCGTAATTTGTCACTCTGTTCCCGTATCACACCTGTAGCTTCAGAGCCAAGATAACACCGTTGCCTTCGTGATCTGGAACCGTAAAACCAATTTGTTACCATAGTAACCGAATTTTCAAGATGTCCAGGTGTTCCGAGCAATATGTCAATATCATTTATTTCCATTGTGTTCACGTGCTTTGAATGCTTTGTTATCATACCTTGGCCAGAACAATATTTGTGACATTAAAACAAATGGCGTGGCTATTCGTTTTTTGTTTCCCACGGCCAATTCTAATACGGTCTATCGTAAACATGCAGTAACATTTTCATTATTATAATGTTATGTCAATTAGCTCGTTGAATTCTTGACTATACGAATATTACTTTATAGTTTCTCATTTAAAATTATTTACAATAATTACATTTACTAATAACATTAGTTTCGTCATCATAAATATTTTCTAGGACCGTTTAACAGTTATTGCTAAGTACCAACGTGTTCTGAATACGTTGTACATAACTATTTCAGTAGGTTGGCCGTATCTGTAGTAAAATCGGTCTGAAATTTATTAAACACATTTGCTAGCTCTCGCCTTCAACTTGTCTTCTTGTTAAGACCCTCGAATGTTCTCAGCTTACCAATTGCATTCAATAATGAACACTCATTTATTGTCATTATAGAAACTATTTCACTTCAATGAAATATTGAATTAATATTTCTGCCTCGACAACTCTAGTGTCTAATTTCGATTCAATCATCCAGCTCATTCCGGCTTTGAGCATCTTTTTGCCATGACCATTAGGTCACGTGACCACCCTGATTGTGTCGCCACCTAGTGACAATAAAGTGATTACGCCAAGTCATGACGTGAAGCTTAACTCATTTCAATCATATTGTTCCTGTGTGCCGATGCCCGCTAGCGGCCATCTTGAAATGCAGATATCACAATAGTTTATCAAACATATCACCTCGAGCCGTCGACATTGAGATACACGGGTCACTGTGAGAATTTATCATCTTCAATATCAGATCGATATTTTCGCTTTGGTCCAAAAGTCCTCGCCTGCGAACCTTTAGCCATCTTTCAGGCTCAATCTAGGCTGACAAACTTCACTAAGAAACAAAGCCAGCAAATTGATTTTAATGATGGCCGGCGGAAGCCCGGAATCCTTTCCTTAGATGACTAGGCTCCGTAGGATTAGAGACTAAAACAGGTAGTTGTAGAAAGATACGCTGCGGAAATACTTTTATCTGATAGAACCACTTCTGCATCCAATGACGTTTTTGTGATGATGGAATAGTATTAGAACATCGACGTATTTTCGTGGTGTTTTTTTTTACCGTTATAGAAAACAGATAATACTAATTTAATGTGATTAAGGTACTATGTTCGTTGGATGTTGTCTTAACATGGCAAGTCTATGTTACATAATACGGTATTGAGCTGCAGTTCAAATCCTTCTTATTTATAAAGTGATGATACCATATACATCCCCTGTTTTTGTGAAGATGTCGTTATGGTAAAATATCTGCCCAATCCATCGTTCCCGTGCCATATAAGTCATTACCGAGTACGCTCCTCCAAAGTTTTATTCAACACTGTGATAGACAATAATTTGGCTTATTTAAGAAATAAACGTAAGATTCAAAGCGGTTATAACTTAGGAAATGGACGAGAATCTTGGTACTTTAGGTCAAGTTGGAATGAAAGAATTACAACATCGTTTGGAATAGAAAATAATTCCTGTCAATTACTCGACAAAAACTCTACGTTATCTCGCGAGATTTCCCGAGACTCTCATCGATCCGAGTCTCAAGTGGCTATTTGCGCATGCGTAGAACAACTACCTCAGATTTTATCAGAATCGATGACTGAGGAAAGAAAATACACAAGCACATTAAAAGTTTGTTATTTGAAGAAAAACGAAAAGTCGCTTACAATATTCGTTATGCTGACACACGTTTTTCTCGGCATTCTTTGTATTCCGAGAATGCTATTGGCATATACGTGAAGACTAATCTTATAGTCGTCAAATAAATGTTAGGCTTGCAATTATATCTCACTACATTATTTAACAGGTGAATATACATATTCAGGAGCGGGTTTTCTCCTAAGTTGGCATAACTTGTACCCAATCCCTTTCTATTGTGAATAAAATATATTTAAACTAAATAGGTGAATACCCAAGATATAATAATAAAAGTATATATACATAGGTGTAACGTCGGTATACTTTTCTTTTCTTAAAATTCCACTACGCACAGCTATTGTACCATATTTTGTTGAAGTGGACTTGTATAACAATAATAAAATGGCTTTGCTAAAATAAGATGCATGAAAGAACTTATAACAAATTTAGTCTATGTGCAATAGATTTAATAGTCTAGTGGAAAATCACGAAAAAGGAAAATCTTGTATAAATATCGAGAAATACAATGCCATCATTTTAGTGTTGAGATACTAAACATTAATCTGGTGATATATGTTTTATTAAACAAGACCATCAAGTATCTTAATTGAGCTTGTTTTCAGGAAATACCTATCACTAATTATATTTATTTACGGATCTTGCCTTGGTATACATATGGCCATTTGAACAGCTGTTCCTCTGCATCTGCACACGCCTGCAAACAAATATCTTCACATTTGCACGTGTCTCTGACCAGTGGTCAACATTCCAGTGCAAGGTCAAATATCACAGACAGTGCTAAATACCATCTCAATAACTACGTACATATCATTGGTTCCTTAATACAGACACCAATATGAGAACCTCACATCCTCGTAAGTATACTTAACCGCGAAACGTAGCGCATTGTCCCTATGTATAACACCATGCAATAATTACAAGAAATATAAAAACAATGATTTCTAGTATATTTTAAGCTTAATCATCAATCCTTTTCCCAACACATGTTTACAAATGAGAGACTACTAAATTAAGAATTGCAATTTAGTCAAAGAAGAAACGAAGACTACAGAATTCAACGAACGCCAGGCAGTCGTCTGAGAACATCGTTATTACCGGTAAGGAACACAGCTACTGGTCACTAAAACGTTGTTCTCACTTCGCTTTCAGACATACGTATCCTAACTTCAGGAAATTGAGAAGCGTGTTTGAACCTAACATGAATTAAACAGAGTTAATACGCCTTCTTCCTATCTATCTATGAGCGTATTCGTTTCAAACTCGGGACCAACCCTAGGGTGATGAACTTAGCCAAACACTCATGCTGATACGAGTACCTTCATTAGCTAATTTCATCACGGGACCGTCACCCTAGGGTAGGTCGGGTGTTGAATCGAATATGCTCTATAGAGAGAGAACATTGTTTATTTAAGTCTCACCCAATGTATACATAATATATTACATAATTAAATATTCATAAAATATACATCGGCCACTCATTGAGTTATGAGAGACTGATTATAATAACATGTAGTCAGTCGGTACACATTCTTAGCAAGGTAATAATGACATATGTAAATTACTGATGTAAAATGTAAAGATACTAGTAAATGTAGGTAATTACACGTCCAATACTTGGAGTGTGCACTCCTGAAGATCAAAAGTAACTAACATGTTATTTACAAGAGAATTAGACAATAGACGATAGTTTAATATCCATGAGGAAATACATTATGTAATTTAAGGTAGCATTGAGAGAAACTAATACAATACAAAACAAAAAATAACATTCCAAGAAGGAATCAAACCTAAATAACCCGAAATATATAAGTACTGTCTCAACTATAACAGGTAAAGCTTATCGTGTAATGCATTTATTTTAAGTACATACAGATTGGCATTAACTTAGATCATGGTTCAATATTATGCAGCTATTACAGATTATCAGTTGATGACAGGTGGAAACCTACAATACAACACATAGCGCATAGTGTTGCAGTAAACCTACGAGCAGCCGGTGGTACCGACGAACCAAGGAAGATAATTTTACTGCAACAGTGCAGATATATATATATCATCATGATCTCGTCTGAAAAGCAAACTTTCATGAACTTAATTTCCGACGCCGACGACATACCATTCGCTCTCAATAACAATCCAGAGAAATATATGTTGCAATACCTTCATAAGTTGGTGTCCTTGGATGTTTTTAGTAATTATTGTTAATAGGAAATAATCAACTATACCACCAAGTAACCATAATCTAAAACAAATACATCTCTTATAAGTAAAGCAATGTTTTGTCTATACCATTCTAATTATAAATACACTGTGCGAATCTACTGAAGGAAAAAAAGAGTATTCTATTCATTCACTCATTCATTCATTCATTCATTCATTCATGCATTACAATTAAAATTGAAATGAAAAGTGGAGACACAATGCTTCAAACATATTTAGGAAATATATGCGTTATTTGTATTTATTTTGTTGTTGTGTGGACAATGACCAGTTGATACAAACTGACTCTGAGGGTGAAGTCAGTCCGCCTGGCTTCAAAACATTACCCCGTGAACGTTCATGATGATAATGTAAAGCAATCACGTATGTCTAATACCTTGCTCTAAACAAAGTGTCCACACCGAAGAGACGTCTTCGTACACACGCCATCAGGATTGTCCCAGATCAATCAGACAGCTTAGCACGAGACGAACACTACGACTACTCGCAGTTAATAGGAAAACCTACCTTGTGAAAGGAATAAATTGCTGTTTAAACTACCATGAACTTTGGAAATAGCCAATACCTTGAAATAGATTTTTGACTATCACGTAGTTGTTGAGCAGCCCTCGGGCGATGATATTTCAAATGGATGGATGAGTTGCTTATTTCAGGATAGGTAGATGACGTTTTCTCAGAAATGGCTTTTCGCACTGACCGTCATCCTGTTAATAAGAGTTATCTCCGTTTTTGTCCTCGTAATTTCACGTCGTATTCTTGTCAAGTTGGGTTAAACTTTATCTTGATGAAACCGTTCAGGTTTGCTACAGTGGCTTACATGGTATCACTGATATGCACGATCGATTGTGCGCACAGTAATTCGTAACATTTAAAATAGATGAATGCACTTATTTATAATATAATAATAATGATATTATCTATTTATATAGCGCCGATTTCCAACCAGGCTGCTCACAGGCGCTTAACGTGATCCCTGTCTAGGGAGATGTTCGCTGTGAACACACAATCGCATAGACAGGGTCTAGACTGAATGTTTGTGTAACCGAAAAAACCCACCCAATAAAACATAATGACTTGAAAATATAATAAAAAGGAAATGCCTCACCACCAACAACAACAATAATAACAACGACAACAACAACAATAATAATAATAATAACAACAACAACAACAACAACAACCATCACCACCACCAACTACACAATACAACATTTTAAATAAATTGTATTATTATTTTTTTTAAACACATATAATTTCTACAGTTACAGCAAAAAATACAAACATAAAAACAAGCATAACAAAAGCCAAGCTAACAAAAAACGTAAAAAATAGCAACCACAAAAGACAAAAACAATGTTGAATAAAACAACATTTTGGGTATCGAAAGAAAAGCAACCCGTAAACAATCACATTTTAAACGAAGGAAATATGTCAATATTGATAAATATGAATATCAACGCATATTCTACATGACGAATGGTGATGATATGACGATTGATGACCTATGATTGAACAAACTGACACTTGGCTCAATTAACATACCATATCCAAATCATAGAATTATGTCTTCGACTGATTGGCATATTCTTTAAAATGAAACACATCATGATTTAAATATTACCATGATGCAGTCTGGCATCACATCTCCTAAAGCCTAGAGCACGACAAGCTAATAAATCACAGAGTGTATTATACATGTATTCTCCGCTGTCATCAGAGAATAGAATGAGTTATGCAGTCTATTACTGTCTTGCAACGCTTTATACACTCAGCCGACGCTTTTATACAGTCAGTCTGCTCAGAAACAGAGGCGATATTTTCAGTCGTTTCAGATCTTTCCATCGATCGCCTGGCGCAAACATCTTTCTTTCCCCCCCGATTTCCATTTCAGATAATTAGAACGTTGTAAGTAATTGTCAAATGAAACTGAGGGTGTGATTGTCCTGTTGATACATCTCGAAGCGCATCCACACAGGCACCGGACTCGTGTAGTTGGTAATTGATGGGAAACCTATTGAATCTTTCCCTCAGACAGAATGGCGCTTTGTTATGTACCTATCAGCGTCTGTATCCCATTGGAAATTTATGACCAACATGGATAATGACGAGAATATCGCTCATAAAGGCTTGTGCCAGACGAGCTCGAAAGATCGCGGTGTGTTTTTCTGACTGATTTCATTCGTAAGCTGTGTATGTGTGTTAGTGGATTTGATTCTCCATTAGAGACTTCTGCACGGTTGGACGTGGTCTGGGGTACATATACAGACCATGTCCAAACACTTCAGACTATATCGAAACACTTCAGTTGTCATATCTATGGCTGGAACAGGATGCGTGCGCACGTGTTGCGGAATACATTAAAGTGCAAGTAGAGTTACCGTTCGCAAATGCCATGAAAGGTGATGATTTCCCTCTGACCGCACACGCACTCACTGACTCACTCGCGCGCGCGCACGCATACAGACACACACACACACACACACACACAAACCACACACACACACACACACACACACACACACACACACACAGGGCTTTACACTACATTACACACGTACAGATTGTTATAGTCTACATGTGTACATAATAAACTCGAAAGTAAGTCAGCTATTGGGGGGAGGTTATTAATTCATTTTACATGTCCAAATATAATTTACCTGTCCGGCAGCTAACTCAACACCTGCTAACAATGCTAGAGTGAGACCTGCGAACATCACGTCTTTGACAGCTGCCATTCTTTATTCTGAAAATTAATAATTAATTAACAGTTAAACACCAACAATGGAGCAGATTCGATGAATGATATAATAATGTCTCACCCGATTCAAATACTATATTGACAACCACTGTGTTGAATTATTCGCAATTTACACTTACTGCATTGTATTTACACGTGATAATAATAATTATTATAGGAGGCATATGCTAATTTACACCTATTGCATGTGGTAATATGTTAACGATAAATTAGATTGTTATGTCTATGAACAACAGTCATTAATAGGCATGGACTCACGCGAACATGTACGTGTATATATATGTATGCATGCACACGCATTTAAGTTTCCATTCTTAATGCAAAAACTTGCTTTTTATTAAGAAAGTATGACATTTCCTAACTACGAATGAGTAAAATACACACAGTGTCCCTTTATTTACTTTTATTTGAAGTATTAAAGTACGCAGTTTTACACGCACATATTATAACTCTGGGGTTTGTTGTCATTCAGATAAGGGAGCTACCAACTTGAGAACTTTTAATAAAAGGAAATTACATATTTGACTTCATTTTCACTTGAAGTGGCACGGATAATTGACAGCTTGAAATTTCGTAAGTTACGGTTTCCACCAAGATGTATATGGAGTCTAATTCTTTCTTACAATGACAAAAAGTTTCCTAAAGTTTATTATACATTTATTATGTACATAGCGCATAGCAGAAGCATTAGAACACAGTTTCAGTGAGTAACTTCTTCAGGGAAACGTCTGATAGTATACAATGTGTACAGTGATAGTACAGTATATACAATGTAAATTCTCCATATTTGGTATTGAATAGAACAACACCGTTGGGAACCGGACACATTTAATAATTTAGAATCGCCAGGATTACCGCGCATCGCTTATTTCTATATAAGACTAAAACTAATAGCGTCCGGCAAAGTGGAGACACCTTGAAAATACTCATAATTAAAATAGCTTAATAACATGTAGTATTTGGATTTATTTTTCTTCACTTTGGAGAAAATCGCTTTGAAAGTATGTATGAAAATAATACGATATAGGAAACACGTATTACACCTTCATTAGAAAAAGGATAAAACTCGCAAACCATTATAACCAGTTCATTGCATTCTGTACATGACCAAACAACGTGCTCAGTGGTAAACAATATCCTCTGAAAGATGCTTATTCTCACAGTAGTATAAGTCTACGTTAAAGGCATAATATCACAGTTGGTTGGCCGATATGGTCGTCTAGCACGGTTTTACCTGAAAATAAATGCATTTG